>JANHFX010018130.1:0-61843 GCA_027560015.1 Chloroceryle amazona | reverse complement strand
AGTTAGCAAAAATATCTAGTTCTATACTTTATAATAATCTTAAAATATATATATATCATAAGCTTGAGCCAGCAACATTAAATGTATTAAATGCACTTCTATTACATTGATGATCCTTGTAGAAAAGTTCATAATGATGGTAATAATTCTTTGTTCAGAACAGGGTTGAATACTGTGCAGTAACTGATCCTGCACATAAAAATGAAGCTGAATGTGACTAGCTCTTCAATAACCAAGCACAACCCTTCTGCTGCAGGAACAATGTATGATAATATGGAATAAAATACTGTGTAATTACATATCTAAAGAATTATCATAATCATACACACAGTGGGATTAAATTACTGCTTTGAAGACAATCCATATTTGAGCATTCCATAAATCATGATTTTTTTTTTACTTCATGATGACTTGATATTGTGTAGTAAAATCTGGGTGGGAGGGAGTACAAGATGATAGGGTAAACCCTGTATATTAAACTAACTCCTTTATATATTTACTTCTGAAGAAAGGTCAGTGAATATTTACATTATCAAGACTTTATCAGAAGTTACAAATTGCCAGCATGACTTTTTATCTTCAAAGTGAGGAGGAGAGGGGGGAAAGTCATTAAAATCTAAGTTAGGGAAACAAGCAGAAGGTTATAGTAACCATTTTACTTATCTGCTGCTAATCTCATTGTTCTCCTCTATACTTGGTTTGTTTTAATCTTCTTTAGCCTTGTTTTAATCTTATACTAATATTATTTTTCAAAAAGTAAACACCCATTGAAAGATTTTTTAGGAAAAATATTTTGACTTGAAAATACAGGAGAAATATTTTGCATGTCACACATGTTTAAAACAATATGCATTTTAAAAGAAGACAGTTTTGAGACCTGTTCTGAAGAACAGATCTTCTTTCAATTACTTTTATGTCTGAAAGCAATATTACTTCGTAATTGGTAGGAGAATGAGGAGAAAGTTGAAGTTAAAAGTTGAATGGTCCCATTTGGTACGGGAACATTTCCTCTTCAAGTTTGTGATGCAGACGGTTCTCATTGGACAATAAAGGTAATACCTGTGTTTTTTCAGATGCTGATGTCTTTCCTAGTGACTTAAAATGCATTTAAATGATCCTGCTACTATTTTAAGAAAGTTGCCAGAGCAAGTATGAGATTACTCTTCCTCAGTATATTTGGAAGGATAAAAGGTTTCTAACTCTGCCTTCTTCTGGATTGGTCTGAGGAAAAGGGTTGTTTCTCTGCTTTGGTTTAAAGAGAGGAGGGGTCCTGGTGCCTGGTGTGGCACTTTGAGGCCAGATCGTTACACAGTTAAGACAGGACCACATCTATGGCATAGCTAGAAGCATGTAGTAATACCCTTGCTCCACAATAGGCATCCATTTTTCTCACTAACCTTTCTACAGAAATCGAAATCTGGTCTCTGTTCTACTGTTGAGAGCTTCTCCTTCCCTCTCTCTTTTTATTTTTTTTTTTTTTTTCCTTTTCTGAACAGCAAAGAAAGAGGAGAGGCTTACGTATTGATCTTATTTCTGAATAAGGTTGGAAGTATATGTAGCAAAAGAACAGGAAGGTTTTGCGCATTTCTATAGAGTCAGAACAACTTATCCTGTAGTTTGGAAACAGTCTAGTAGCTGTGGGCCTGACTGTCTTGTTTCTTCTCCTTTTCTCATGGCATAGGAGAGAAGATGGGGAAAAGAGCAATATGTTCAGCCTTTTCCTCCTTGTACGTTGTTATTGTAAACCAATCAATCAAACCAAAAATTTCCCAGCTGTATAACCAAGGACCGAATTCAATAGGAAAAAATAGTGATGGCAAAACTGGAAAAGAAATCTCTCTAGTTCCTTCTCTTTTGCCAAGAAGAATTTGCCTGAGAGTGCACCCAACAGAAGAGGAGGGAATTGAAACTCAAATAATTTAGTTGCTGAGACACTTATGAGGTTTGTTCTGGAGCTTTATTCTGGAGAAAGAGAACCAATCAGGAAGGACAGGAGCTTAGCCAGAAAGATAAAGCATGGGGTCATTCCAGTTGTGAAACCTGAGAAACAACTTTGGACTGGTTCTTGCGACAGTGCTGTTTCAGATCCTGACTTGGTAACCCCCTTCTTAGCATGAGGGAGAAAAGTTTAATTCTAGCTGCTTTTCATGACTTTAACATTGCATTTTATGAGTCTTTAACATTCTGATTTTGTCCATTGTATAGGAGGTCTTATAAAATTGTGGCATAAACAACAGTAGTTGTCTCTATTGTATTCTCCAAGTTTTCCTCCATGTAGTTGTTTTTTACATTTGGATGCTTTTCATCAAAATCTAGACTGGAAGGAATAATATATCAAAAGAAATGAGATTATAAAAAGTCACAACCCAAAGGAAACTAAATGGTGTAGGAAGAGGGAAAAGCCACCTGATTTTTTTTTTGAGAGAGAAAAAAAAAGAGCAAAGGTTATAATGTATGACCCAGTGGGACAGAAAAGATGAAAAAAATGACTGTTTTGATGTCATCCAAAGCCCTCTTTTTAAGTGACTTTTTTTTTTCTTATTTAGGGGAAATTGTGGCATTACTTCAAACATATTACTGAAAGATTTGTTTTTATCTTTCCCAAGTTCAGAGTAAAATCTTTTCTCTAAATCACATATTTTCTATGGAAGGGATATTAGTTGCACATGGAAAAAATATATTTCTTTTATTTACAATTATGAGAAATTACAGAGCTGATCACACAATAGGTGAGGGGACAGAGCTAATTCCCTTCATGTGTTTGAGCTCCATGTTGAGTGACCATAACTCATAAATTTCAAATGTGCTTGGGGGAAGTAAAAGTAAGAAAACCAGTCTTTCTGCCCCTTGGTAAACACTATCTGGAACAGAGACAATAAACCATGAACATCATTAACACTATGTATTCTGAAAATAATTTTTCATAAGCATACAACTCAAATCACTCATCTCTAAAACCTATCGAAAGAGTGGATCTATCCTACAGAGTAAATGGACAGATATATGAAGAAGTAAAAGTCAGGGAATACTGTCCAAGAACTAGAGAGTGGAAAAAATTTCCTTATACTGTATCTCAAGGAATTAGGACTGATCCTTTCTCTATGTGAGTGCACATGTGCATTTGTGTAGAGTGTTTATGTAAAATTATGAAATTTTGATCTATGAAAATTTCTCACAAATACTTCCTAATTCAGTCTGGAATGCAGTATTTCTCCTCTTAGGCAACAGTCCTTTTGCAGTAGATGTAAAAAAATTATAAACAGATCAAGCAAGTTTTGTTCCTTTGTTTCATGTATCTCTTGTTTTAGGACCTTACAATACAGTCATACATTTCCAGTTGAAATAATTTGGCAAGTGCAACAACCATGCAATAGGTGACCACCAGAAAAACTATGGCCAAGAATGAACACTGGGTAGAACACTGGTTGTCCTTACTTTGGTTACCCAGAGGACTCAGGGGGTTATCGACTAGCATGGACTGCAGATGATGATTTTTGGATGGAGCCTAAGAATTACAGGAGTGGTGGGATTTTATTCATTCTGATCCATCAGCTTTTGATTCATAACTACACGTACCAGCTCATAACATTGAGAGGAAGGAATTAAAGAAAGAAAGGAAGCTTTGAACACTCACGTGATTTATTTTTTGCCTGCTTTGGAGACGGTCTTTTTCAAGTTTAGAGTTGATACTATTTTCAATAATTTATATTATATTTTTATAATGTCATAATGTTATAATGTTATAATGTTATAATATTTTGTCATAATGTTATAATATTTTCATAATGTCATCCTAAACAAAGTTAGTATTCAGATGACTCCTCTCATGCACGAACAAAGTAGTTGAAATTGCTTGTAAATATATTAGCAGGGCAAATATGTATTAACTTGCTGCCTTAGGTTATAAGCCTTCTTTTAAAGGAAGATAATATTTGTGTAGAGTGAAGTAGCTTTATTGAATTACAACTTATAATGCAGCATTACAGGCTGTCAATAACTGACATCATGTTCCTCTAGTGATTGTATTTGAGGAGAGGCACCATAATCACAGAAAAGCCGCTACTTAGAGTAGAAGATCTGGAAACTTTAGCAAATCTGTTGGGTTTGTTTCCCCAGAGTAAAGGCTGGAAATAGTACTCCTTTTTTACAAATATAATTTTGTTCTAGTTCTAGTCACTTGACTTACAGTAAAGCTATATGTAAAATCTACAAGTTACATTACACTTCCAGATATTAATCATTTACCACTTTCTATTCACTTATACACTAAAAAGATGAACACAAACAAGGGCTCTTTGTCCATCATTTGTTAGCAAAGAACAAGTAGGAGTTAACATTTCCTTTTAGTCCAGGTTTTTCAGACTAACAATCTTGATTGCTTGTTTAAAATAGTAACTTCATAAATACTATTTATTGCACCCAGACGCTTACAAGATGGAAATAAAAGACTGGGAATTGAACAAATTATTTTGGCCAAAACTCATGGTTCTTTAAAAGGATAAACTTACAATTATGTTTCTTTAGTGTGTGAATCTGTTCAGAAAACTCAGGTCTACAGTGATGAGTAGAATAAACTAGACTTCCTGGGATACAATAATAAATTTGATGATCTCATTCTAACTATTCCATTTCACCTACACTTATGTAAAAGGGAAAAAGTAAAACAACCATTCCCAATGTATTTTGAGATCTGTTGAGAGATGTTACCATTTGGTTTCACAGGTTCTATAGAATATTATATTAGATAAACAGACCAACAGTCTGACTTTTCCACATATGGCACTTTGACAGTACTGAAATGCTGTAGGGTTGGCAGATGGAGTAATTATATATTTTCTAGCAAGGAAGTAACCTTTAAAGTAAGACTTTAATGTAACACAGAATATGCTATGATTTAAGAAATTTCTACTTGAGTTCTCACTAGGTAATAACTTTCAATATTATATCTGTTGGACTATTGAGATTAGTTTCCTCTAATTAATATATCTATACAGCAGTCCTCTGATATTCAACTCCTACATATGGGAAAATATCGGAGTTGAGCTTTTTGATGAACAACCAATTAAGTGTTGTGGTTTTTTTTAATTAATACATTATATGGCTTCATTTTGCCATTGAAGAATTGCAAAAAATGTTAAAGAAATGTCATCAGAACCACTTTAGAAAAGGCAATTTTTAAAAGACGTTTCCTAAAAATTAACTTGAAAGGATTTTTTGCATTCTCTTTGTATATTTTTGGGTTTTATTAAGTACATTCTCATAAACAGTAAAAATATAACTGATTTAAATAAGATATTCAGAACATGTTCAAGCCATGTTGAAATACCCACTCTGTAGACGGACCTATTTTTTCATACTCTAGCCTGTGACTTCCAGAATTCTTTCATCAAGAGTTTTGTTTACTGAGATGTTGTTCACAATACGCTAGAGCTTTGTCCTTCATTGAATGTACCCGAGCCTTTAACTTAATAGATTGGGCTTCTGTCTTTAATGACAAAGAACAAAAACTAACCTGACAAAAACAAAGGAAAGAATGCTACTGTGAATATATTAATGTAAATTGATTATTTTATGTATCATTTTACATTTTCATTTAACTTGTTATCAGGAGATTACAAATAAAATATTCAGCAAATTTATGCTCAAGATATGCCTCATCGCTTATTCAATCATGACATACAGGTATCTGCAGTTAACCTTGAATATATGCTACTATTCAAAATTTAGCTTATACATAAATAAACTGTCCTTGGACAGCATACTTGAATCAAAATATTATGAAGATACAAGTTATTTACTGACTTAGGCATTCATATTATTTTCCTTACCATTGTGTAAGGTAGACCTTTTGTAGCAAGAGACTAGTAATACAGCTTCTTGAAACCTATAGTTAGCTTTACCTATCTACTGGCAACCAGTACTGCTATTCATCTGCATGAAAATAGCAATAAGGTTTTAAAAAGAGCTTAGTATTATAAACCATATATAATATTTTTTTTTTTTTGATCTAATTATAAAATCACTGATAACATAAGGAGGGGATGGGGAAAAAATAAGGGATAAAAGATTATCTTCATGTCTCAATAGCCAAACAAATGAGAGCCAGGATTTATGAAAGTTGTGTCCTAACATCTAAGTAGAATTCAGAAAGGTGCCAGTAGAAATGCAGAATTCCTTCCACAGCATATTAGGAAGAAACTGGGCATCTTAATGATGATCCATAGCTTCTGATAAGCTTTATCCTGTGTTGGTAGTTGCGCATTTTTACTCTCTCATTTAATCTGAAGACCATCAGTGATATATTACAGAAAATTATTATTCTTTAGTATGATTTTCAAATTTTTACTCTTAAACTATGTGAATTAGAGGTGCCGACAAATACTGAAAGATAATGTAGATAATGTCAGTGATGATATCTGCTTCCAGTATCCCTCTTACTCTCTCTGTTTGCTTTTCTTGGCTACATGAATTGGCACAGAGAGAGAAGGTGGCCTTTTCTTCTCTGAGGATAACTATCAGCTTTATAACCTGCCCTTAGTTTTGATGACAGGGAGTGGTGCCATGTAGGTCTCTTTATGCAGAGACCATATCTCTGTTAGTAGTACGAATGAGTTATAACTCTCTGGAGGGCCTAGAAGCATAAGGGTCTCTAACAGTCTATTCTTGGACCTAAGGAGTAAGTTGAAAAGTTCATAGTCTATTTTCTAAAACACTCAGTTCCTACCCTGCTTTTTCTTATTATTCGCACATCTCTTGTTTAACCATCAGATAGTACAATTCAATGCCTCTTTGCTAGGAATTTCTTCATGGTTTTTCTTCTTGTCTCCTTCTCTTCTCTATTTTTTCCTAGTCCTCCTCCCCTTCCCCCCCATTTTATATTTTTTTTTAATTTTTTTTATCTTTCCCTCTCCAATTCCTCCTTTTCCTCATTTTCTACCACAATATCACTACAGTATCAGAGACTAGGAAATTCCTGCAGTGGGCCATATAAAGAGAGTAGTCATGATTATTTTTATTATTCCCTTCCTGTAAACTACTTCATAGAATCACAGAATTGTTTAGGTTGAAAGGGACCTCTTGAGATCATCTAGTGCAACATTTGATCAGGATCAGCTACAGCAGATTGTCATGGTCTGTGTTCAGTTAGGTTTTGCATATCTCCAATGTTAGAGACTCCACAACCTCCCTGGGCAACCTGTGCCAGTGTTTGGCCACCCTCACAGAAAAAAAAAAAAAGAAAAAGCTGGGGTTAGTGTTCAGATGAAAAATCCTGTTCTTCAATTTGTGCCTGTTGCCACTTGTCCTGTCAGTGGACAACACTGAAAAGAGTAGCTCCGTCATCTTCACCCCTTCCCATCAGGTATTTAGAGACATAAATAGCCTTCTCTCTTCCTTCGTTAGCCTTCTCTCTTCCAGCCCCATTTGTCTGTATCCCTTAGTAGGCACGTGTCTTTCTGTTCTTTTTAAAATATCTAATTAATAAAGTGAAAGTTAATTAATTTTGTAGGAATATTGGTTTATGGGTGTTTTAAGTACTTTACAGATGGAATCTCTACACACTTGTTGGGGTTTTCAGTTCTTAATACACAGTACAAGTGTTTCCCCATGATTTTGTTACTTTCAAATTCCATTGTTCATTAAGAAATGTACTTCTTTGGATTATTGTTTATTTCAAATATTTATACTTTTCTTCCATCTCTCTTTGAATCCAGAACCATTGAGACCATTGAGTCATTGGTCACTAAATAAACATTATCTGCAATGTTTTAATAACATTTACCTATTCTACTATTTATTTCCATGGGAGTGATAGAATTGCATCAGCTCACACAGCTCCTGTATTATCAGAAGTTTCTGCAAGATACTTAACTTTTTAACTGCATCACTTCAGAAAATGACAAAGTATCACATAAATGGCATCTCATAGGAAACTATAATTACAGAGTTGTTGATTTAAATTCAGATGTGTTAAGTATCACATACATTTTCTCATGCTGATAGACTTTAAACAAATACAGAATGGAGGAAGAAGGCAACAGGAAGGAAGACCTTAATTTCTCCTCTTTCAGTTTTTTTGTTGACTCCCTATTACAAGCAAGCTTAAAGAAGCAGAAAATATTATTTTAAAGGTATCATGTAAATAGAGAGCTCATCTGTTAAGTCAGAAAAGGCCTTATTAATGTGGCAGGTCCATAGCATGGGTGCATGCATATGTCATGTCATATGACAGGGCATTGTTTGCTGTACAGCCTTCTGGGTTCTGACATATGTCATTTCCTATAACCATAACATAGGGCTAGTTCAAACAATGCTCTCTGACAATAGGTATGTATTCGGGGAGGTAGCTATTAACATAGTCTGCAAATACTGTTATGTTTGTGTCTGCTCTCTACAAGGAGAGAACTTTTTGCCTGTAATATTTGCATAGCTCCTTTGAAATATGTCATGTTTTTGCCTCTGGTTGTTGAGATGTGCTGTTAGGATGTGTTGGGATATGTTGTGCCTTTAGAGAAGTAGTTAACTTGCCAGCTTGGAGCACTAAGTGGTGGGAATTGGATGGTAGAGCAAAAGTACTAGAAATTATTCTGTTATTTCCCATTTTCCCTTGACCCTTAAGCAGTACTTAGGTGTAATTCTTACTTATGTTCTACTGGATACATGTATCCACCCTATTGCTGTCTAGTATCAATTATGTTGTTATTACAGTGGGGATAAGCTGATACATTTTCGTTTTTTTTCCAAAGCTTCACTTTCACACAGAGTGGCATATTGTTAACTCTGTTGATAACTGTTCTTTACTGTCAGTTTGGGTTTTGCTACTGTTTGTTTGTTTGTTTTCTCCACTGTAAGAGCTCAATTACTGATGTCTCAGACCTCGTGTGGTGGTAAGATCTGGACAGAAAATGAGCAAGGCCTGTCTGGAGAGAGGAGATGCCAGCGGATCTCCACAGCCCCTCAATGACTCTGCCATTCTCCCCTGGCTCCTTGCAGATAAAGTAACAATAGCAGAAGACAAATTCTTTGTAGATGGGATGGGGTCTTTTCCCTGAGTGACTTTCTTCTGCTAACTGTGGGACTGTACCAAAGGGAGCTCTATAGTGGCCAATGTGCCAGAAGGGGCTCATGCAAATTAGCACCACCTTTTGATGCTTCCCATGGAAATTGGGGATGCCGCCTATAGCCCAAGTGTATAAAGAGAGAGTAAAATATTGATCTGGGTGCAGCCACCATGGAAGAATTCAAGATTTGGATTAGTCCTGTGAGATGTTGCTGGATCCAAGGGTGGTGAGATCTTTCTGTCTTTCTCTCTTTGCCCCTTTCTCTGCCATCTTTTCATTTCCTCCTTTCTCTACTCACTTTTCCTTTCTTCATGATACTTACTTGTGCCTTAAAGTAATGCTTAAGAAAATAACCTCTATTGCCAAAACACTTTTATCTGCACCATTTACTGATTGTTCTCAGGGAAAACCAATTAATTGTTTTGCATTATTCCCCCAAGTCACTATCCTGACTGCTGCCTCTGTGGCTCTGCCTCGAAGGGAGAGACTCTGCTGGGGGATTGTAGCAATTCACCTCCCTTGTCAACATCCACATATCACTGCTGTTCTATGAAATGGGGAAAGGGAACTTTTTGTTTTGTCTCACTGCATTGAACAAGAAAAAAAAAACCACAACGTTGTTTGATCTGGGTATCTTTTGCATAAGATACCTGTGAATCATGTATAACTCTTAGCTTCTTATTTTAGTCACAGAGATGCACCTTTCTCTCACTTTGAAGGGATTTTGTTTGTTATCTATTCTGAATTTTTAGAAGACAAATTGTAGTCCCCCTTATTTATTTATTTATTAACCTTGAGCATAACAGAACAAAAAAATGGTTGACTTTCCTTGTTTTATGTAAAGCTATTGTGAACAGTCATATAGATATGCATATATTGTTTCTTCTGCCCCCAATACTGGTACAGTTAAGATAAATAAGACTTATTTAAAGATATACTTAGACTGGAGAAGTAACATGTATTTTAATATATTTTTTATTCTTCCAAATGTATCAAAGGTTACTATTAGTAAATGGGGTTTAAATATAAATTTAATATATCCTGCTTTTGCAGTCAAATACCATTTTACCTACAGCTAAATGTTCCATTTTCCTTATAAGCTTAGTCATTTAATCATTTTCTCTTATTTTATTTTGAACAACAGTGGCAGAAAATGAATATTCTGAACATCATTATAAAATGAAAAAAAAGGAACGAATCTGTGGTACATAGATGTTGTTACTCTATCCTGAGATAGTGATAGCACTTTCAGCTAGTGTACCTAAAATTTAAACTAAGAAGAAACATAAAATAAACAATTAGGTAAATAAGACACTATTATGTGGAGAACATCATTACAACTCTGTAGGAAATGGAAAAATAAAATTTGAGTAAATACTATTCCATATTCCATCCAAAGATAAACATGAAACATTAATTTCTGCATTATTAACCTAAAAATGACAAACACAGTGAAAATTCACTATTCTTTGATACTAATGTTCATTTGCTGTTTATGAACTTTTACTGGTGTTTGAACATCTACCAAGAACATTGCTGTAGAGGAAGATGAAAGGTTAAATGTGTTCTCACTAGAATATATTTCTAAAGGAAAAGGTAGTTAAAAATAGTTTCAGTTCCAACAGGTTTTAACATTTTTACTTGACTTGTACCCGAATGAAGCAGCTATTCAGGTATGCAGATATTTAATATGATATTTAAATAAGTGGTTTGGTTTTGTTTTTTTTATGTAGGAATAATATGTGTGCAAAACACACAAAACTTTCCATGTATATCAAGAAACTGATAATGACTACTCACCACAGAATCACAGGATGGTAGGGGTGGCAAAGGACCTCTGGAGACCATCTAGTCCATCCCCCCCATTAAAGCAGGCCCACCTAGGGTAGGTTGCACAAAATCATGTTCAAGTGGACTCTATAGAAGGAGAGTCCACAACTTCTCTGAGCAGCCTGTTCCAGTGCTCCATCACCCTCAAAGCAATTAAGTTTTTCATGTTCAGATGAAACTTCCTGAGTTACAGTTTGTGCCTGTTGACCCTTGTCCTATCACAGGGCACCACTGAAAAGAGTCTGGCCCTGTCCCCTTGACACTTGCCCTTTAATAGATATTTATAAACACTGGTAAGATCCCTTCTCAGTCTTCTCTTCTCCAGGTTAAACAACCCCAGGTCTCTCAGCCCTTCCTTAGAAGACAGATGCTTCAGTCTCTCCATCATCCTCATAGCTCTGTTGGACTCTCTCTAGTATTTTCCTGTCTCTTGAACAGAGGACCCCAGAACTGGACACAATACTCCAGCTGTAGCCTCACCTGGGCAGAGTAGGGAGGGAGAAGAACATCCACCAACCTGCTAGTCACACTCTTCTTAGTGCACCCAAGGATACCATTGGCCACCTTGGCCACAAGGGCACATTGCTGGCTCATGTTTAACTTACCGTCCACCAGGACTTCCAGGTCCTTCTCTGTGGAGCTGCTTTCTGGCAGGTTAGCCTCTAACCTGTAGTGGTGCATCCTGAGGGCTGGTCTTAGTGGTGAAGACTGAAGCAAAGAAGGCATTCAGTAACTTTGACTTCTCTGTATTCTCTGTCACCAGGGCACTCATCTTATTCATCAGTGGGCCCACATTTTCCATAGTCTTTCCTTCGCTACTGATGTACTTGAAGAAGCCCATCTTGTATTTTACTTCCTCTGCCTTGGACTTCCTTGTTGCATCCCTGCATACCCTGACAATGTTCCTGTCATTCACCCAAGTGACACCAGTACCTTTTTCCACATGCTATGAACTTCCTTTTTCCATATGCGTTTTTCCAGCAGCTCCTTGCTCATTCATGCAGGTCTCCTGCCTCCTCTACTTGTTTTTTTTTTACTCACAGGAATTCACTGATCTTGAGCTTGGAAGAAGTGATGCTTGAATATTAACCAGCTTTCTTGGGGCCCCCTCTACCTTCTAAAGTCTTAGCCTGTAGGATTCCTCCAAATAGGCCTTTGAAGAGAACAAAATTATCTCTCCTGATGTCCAGGGTTCCAATCCTACTTCTGCCCTCCTTCTTCCTTACATGATCCTGAACTCCATCATCTCATGGTCACTACAGACAAGGCTACCCCAACCTTTATGTCTCCAACTAGACCTTCTTTGTTTGTTAGTACAAGGTCCATCATCACACCTCTCCTTGCTGGCTCCTTCACCACCTGTGTCAAAAAGTTAATCTTTGGTGTACTGCAGGAACGTCCTCGGCTGTGTGGCCTTTCCTGCAAATATCAGGGTTATAGAAATCCCCCATGAGCACCAGATCATGTGATCTTGAGGCTACTTCTAGCTGTCTGTGGAAGGCCCCATGGTCTTCCTCTTCCTGGTCTGGTGGACTGTAGTAAACACCCACAGCAATGTCATCCATATTGGCCTGTCCATTAGTTCTTACCCATAAGCTTACAGCAAGTTTTTCATCTCCCCGAGGCAGATCTTGATACATTTCAGTTATCTCGCACATAAAGAACAACTCCATCTACTCACCTTGCTGGCCCGTCTTTCCTAAAAAGTATGTAACCATCCATGACATTGTTCCAGTCATGTGAGCCACCCCACTATATGTTTGTAATTGTAATGAGATAGTGGCCGTACAACTGAACCCAGATCTTTATTTCTTCCTGCTTATTCCCCATGCTGCATGCATTGGTGTACAGACATTTCAGAGACTGAATCAAGAAAGGAAGTTTTCCCTGGAGGGGTGCAAGAGGAACCACTATAGTCATACCCAGACTTGAGATGGTTTACCTTCTGTCTCTTACCTTGCAAGGCAGCTAAGGAGCATTTGTCACCTTTTTGGTTGTCCTGGCATATACTCCAGCTGGATGTGATGACATGTGCATTTCCACTTTGGACCCCACCCCCCTGAGTCCTTCAGTTTAAAGCCCTCCTGACCAAGTTGGCCAGCCTGCAGCCAATTATTATAAACTAATTGTTTCAGAAATTCTTTTTTTTGTAATAAAATACAATTATGAAACTCAATACAGTATTAAACATGATATTTTTAGATTTAAGATTATGTGCTCACAGAGGGTTATAGTTATATAGGATCTCTCCCATTTATGGGAGTTTATGAGGCTCAGTAGACAGAAATTTTTTCTGTAAGTGCAATGCTCAGATATTAATTAGTTACTTTAGCTACTTAATCTAAATATGTTTTTAAACTTTCTCAGTAAGGAAATGAGGTATCCATGTACTGAAAAGAACTGTCATTCTTTATGTAATTCAGGATTGTAATTTTCCTGATGATATCACATCATTGAAATTCCTTCATCCTCTTGTAGCTGAATGTCTTGGTTCAGAATTACAACTTTACAAGATGGCAAAGAAAAAAAAAATCTTCCCTATTTATCAATAAAAAATGTATCTAAATTGCCCTCAATTTTTTTTGGTAACTCAGTTATTTGTCTCTTCCTTTTGAGATATGTTATTTCTTTATTGAACATGACTGCTGTCTTCATGCAGGGGATTACTTCTTCAGGCCATTTAAAAATACAGTCTTAAACCACAAATATTAAAAGGAATTTATCTTACAAATGCACTGTCAAAAGAATAAATGTGGTAACATCTTTCTGCTTTGTTTTGATATCTGGTACTGCTTTTGGGGAAATGAGGAGGAAAGGGGAATATATTCTGAGTAACAATAGACAAACTGTTTATTGTAATTGGTATAAAAGTTTAGGTTTATTCTGTTGCTCTACAAAGGTTCCAATCATGTAACAGAGACATTGTACAAGATAATTTTTAGACAAAGACAGTATAAGATACAACTTCATAAGAAAGATAGGCAAGGACAATAGAATACCAAAATAATTATATGTGTAAATGGACTTCCAATATTTTGACATACAACTTTGCATGAGGAAAAAAAAAAATTCCTAAATTTTAGTATTTCAAAGTGGGTTTTTTTCCATAATTAATTTCAATTACTTTCATTACTGCTAATGAAAAAGAAATAGATTTATTCTCATTTTAGCATTTGGGTTTTGTTTCACTTTATGTAGCTCAAATTCCATTCTTGTCAGAAGAGGGGCTTACATTCTTCACCTGGTTTGAAAGCTTTCCTTCCTCTTCCTGTCACCAAATTTTGTGATATTAAAAAAATCCTTGTCAGCATATGAGAAAATTATATTAAAGTGTATATTTATGTGTTTATTTTTGTCAAGAACATTATAAGTAATTTGTGTTATTCATTACAAGAAATTTCTTTTCAGGAGACTATACCTGCTGCAGTCAGGAAAACTATGTAATATAAAGTGTTGAGAACTCATAAAGGACAAATAAATTATCCAATAGTGGAGTTTCTGAAACTGAAGCAGTAGCTTTTAAAGAACATGACAGAGATTTATGATCATAAGTGAAGGTTTAATTCTACAAATATTTCCTGTTGAGTCTATAACATCTTACAATTACTTCCACAACTTTTAAATGAAAAAAACATATATAATTTTTTTTTTAATGATGTGGTATGATGGCTTTAAATAAAATATTTATGTAGGGAAACTTTTTGGTGTTTCAGGATAGAGGAAAATTAAGAATCTACTTGTCAATTATCGAATGTAGATGCTGGACTTGCCGCTATGTCTGACTTCAATTGTGCTGACAGGTTTAAGTTTTTCTGAAAACTTGTGTTTTTAAACACCTACTCTATCATTGAAAAACAAGCAAACTTTGAAAACAGCAGTACAAAAACATGCATGGGGGCAGATGTACAACATAATTACTCATGATTAACCTGAGTTATTTCAAATTTAGCCAATTTCACAGAAATACAGCTTGTAAAGAATCTTTCTCTACAGATGATCTAAAACTTACTACCCCTCTTGCCTGCAGATGTTTCCAAAAGAAGTTGTTACATAAATACTGGTGTATTTATACACCAATATATGTCTATAATACATCTGTGCAATGAAAACAGGGTCAAAATACAATGCTGAACCAGTGTCACTTACATTTCTTACATATGTGTGTTTGATCTCTAGAATTTGCCTCATATGAACATACATGACCTGCTGTTGATTGTTGGTTAAATTTTGGTTTGGATTTGTCCTATTGCACAGTGTTTTGGGGTGTCAGTTCATATTCTTAAACTTAATAAATACCCTTGTAGACAAAGTGAAAATAGTATAATAGCAAAAAGAGCAGATGGAACAAGGATTTCATAAAAAGTTGGTGGGAGTTGAGAGGAAAGGTCACAAAGTGTGGAGGCAATTCACTGTTATTTCCCTCACTCCCAAAGAGCAGCATATCTTAGTTGTCTCTTCTGTCATTTTTCAAACACATATCTGAAATATCTGAGATTCTAGCCTGAACTGTAAAAGTTAATTTTTTGTAACAAATGTAGGAATATTACTGCATTACTCTCAACACCTTTGCTACATGGAGTGAATAGATATTGGATGAGAGAAGAAAGACAATATTGCCACAAGAACAAATAAGTATAAACTGGTTACAAACAACTAAAAAATATAGAATAATGTTCTTCAGAAAATATCAGAAGCATATTAACATTTATTAGAGAAATTATGTGAAATGGATGCCTATAAGATCAGGGGACTGAAAATACAGGTTTGGGAAACCTCTTTGAGTACTTATGAGAGCGTGAGATAAGGAGCTTTGGTTCAGTGATAAACATTTTCAGGAAGGGTATTTGACATATGTCCAATTGTCAAATACTCCTTTTTGCATAAGATATAAAACTATTGCACTATAAAATTGTGGAAACAAACAATATAGTATCACAGAATGGTTTAGGCTGGAAGGAACCTCTAGCGATCATCTTGTCTAACCT
The DNA here is from genome assembly GCA_027560015.1 of Chloroceryle amazona. Lineage (NCBI taxonomy): Eukaryota > Metazoa > Chordata > Aves > Coraciiformes > Cerylidae > Chloroceryle > Chloroceryle amazona. Next base: position 45,969 of record JANHFX010018130.1, on the reverse strand, counting down.
CCAACGCATAGGTACATCTCTACCTAGGGCAGGTTGCTCAGAGCCCCATCAAGCCTGACCTTGAATGACTCCAGGGATGAGGCCTCCGCCACCTCTCTGGCATCCCATTCCCTTGATCTATCACCCTCATATTAAAGAACTTATTTCTAATATCTAGTCTAAACCTGTCCTTTCCCAACATAAAACCATTGCTCCTTGTCCTGTCATGACAAACCCTTTTGAACAGACCTTCCACTGCCTTCATGTACTCCCCCTTCAGGTACTGGAAGGTCACTATAAGGTCCCCGTGGAGCCTTCTCTTCTCCAGGCTGAATAGCTCCAACTCCGTCAGACAGTCTTCATATGAGAGATGCTCCATTCCCCTGATCATTTTGGTGGCCCTACTCTGGACACACTCCAATATGTCTACATCCTTCTTGAGCTGGGGATCCAGAACTGGATGCAGTACTCCAGGTGAGGTCTCGCCAGGGCAGAGTAGAGGGGTAGAATAACCTCTCTCAATCTGCTGATTGATGCAGCCCAGGATGTGATTAGCCTTCTGGGCTGCGATTGCATATTGGTGGCTCATATCCGTTTTTTCATCCACCAGCAACCCCAAGACCCTTTCCACAGGACTGCTCTCCAGTATATCCTCTCCCAGTGTATACTGATAATTCTGGTTACCCCGGCCCAGGTGCAGGACCCTGCACTTAGCCTTGTTGAACCCCATAAGGTTCACCTGGGCCCACCTCTCCAGCCTATCCAGGTCCCTCTGGATGGCATCCTGTCCCTCTGGCATATCAACTGCACCCCCCAGCTTGGTATCATCCACAAACTGTCTGAGGGTGCACTCAGTGCCATTGTCAATATCATTAATGAAGATATTAAACAACACTGGTCCCAGCACAGACCCTTGAGGGACACCACTCATCACCTTCCTCCATCTGGACATCAAGCCTTTGACCATCACTCTCTGGACGCGACCATCTAGCCAGTTCTTTATCCTCTGAACAGTCCACCCATCAAATCCGTAATTCTCCAACTTAAAGATAAGGCTATTGTGAAGGATCGTGTCAAATACCTTGCAGAAGTCCAGACAGACGACATCCATAGGTCTACCCTTGTCGACTGATGCAGTCACTTCATTGTAGAAGGCCACTAGGTTTGTCAGGCAGAATAAAACTTGTCCAGATTTAGAGATTTAACTGAAATAGCTGAGCCTTCCTCTGAATGAGCTTGTTTTGAAAATTGAATGAGTGTTATCACTGAGTTTTCTTAAGAAAACTAAGAGAGTTGTAGCAGCCTGCTGTTTAAAAACATATTTTCTTGGAGTCAATACTTTTGACATCACTGTCCTGACATATATAGGATAAAGACACTAGTTCCAGTATCCCCATACTGGATTGAAATCACGTAGTGTATTTAGTGGTGGAAGGGCTTAAAGATAGAATACAGAAACTACCAGAAAAAGGCATAACAAAAAATCTTAGTTTTGTAGAAAAAAGAGACTAGAAATGCATTATTTGAAACAGAAGAAATATGCATTCATTTTGCAGAAACAGCTAAGTTCAGGAATATAAATTTGCTGTTAAAAAAAGTCAATGTCAGTGAAATCTTGTATTCTATGAACTGCTCGGTATCCCAGTGAATACTTTCAAAACTTGCGGGTTAGGAAAGCAAAGGCATTGAAAAATCTCCATGAACATAAATGCTGTGTAATACCATGTGTAGGTCATATAATTTCAGACCATCTTCTCCTGCTCTCAAATTCAGATAATCCAAAATTTAGGTACTTCTTTTTAGTGTTTTTTAGTTTAGTGTTTAGGCTTCAGATACCTGATTTCTACTGGGTTTTGAGGCATATTATCTTGGGTACTTAAAATTGTTCTCCATCTTTCAAACCAAATGATGCGTAGCTGCGGTGAAAATCATGCTAAGTACATCCTACATAACATTAGTTCAGTTTTGCAAGGCCTTGCAGCTGCCAGGAGGGTGAGGGCTAACATCTATCTCATGATCATGCATTGTCCTTTCTTCCATGTTGTAGTTCTGACTACAACTTACTCAGACTTTGAGCTGTTGATCACTACTATTTGAACCTGAGGGTTAAGCCACTTTTTCACTAACCTCCTGCTCTGCTATTTCAGTCTGTATTTCCACAAATGTGCTCCAAGTTAGTTCAGTTGCAACACTGAAAAGAAAATCAGTGATAACAGAATTCAGGTATCATGATTTAAGTTAGTGATTTTCTTTCAATTTTCTTTTATACAGACTTGGAAAGAAGTCACTGTGCCACTGTGTGAGATTATTGTCAGGGATTTTATAAAATATATAATTAATGTTTAAAAACTTGTTTAAATTTTGCTTATAATTTTCATGTCATATTTACCCATCCTTCTCTTGTCATATCATTGCCATATCATTTTGTGTCTCATGAACAGCAAAAAAAATAAAAGGCTTCAGGGGAAAAAAAATAACTTTGAGGAAAAAAATTAATGATTGATAACAAATATAGCACCTGGAAGTAAAAAAGACTAGGGAGAACAGATCTGTTGAATGGTAGACAATTGTTTCACCTCAGTTAAGAGATGGTGGTAAAGGTGAACAGAAAATGAGAAAAAATCCATCACTGAAGACAAAATTTATGATAGAGGAACTTCAGAGGATAATGTGCTTGATTCTGGGAAGGTGCTACATAAGTCACTTTAACAGAGGAAAAGAGTGATTAATAATGAATTGCAAACTAAGTAAGGAGATGGCAGTATTACTGAAAGTAGAAAAATACTGGAGAGGTTACAAAATTAACCTGTCACAAGAGGAACAGAAAAGGAAAGCAGCATAAAAAAAAAATCAAACAAACAAACAAAATCAAATAACCCTGTCCCCCAAAAAGCGGAATCAAACTAACCAACCAAAAAAAAACCAACCAAACAACCGATCAAACAAAAAGCCCCACCAAAATCATATGTTTGGGGACTAAACAAAACCCCAAAAATGCTATATGCTTAGAAAAAAGTGTAGATGGATGAATTGATCATTGGAAAATTACAAAATAACAGTTTGATTCAGCCATGAGAAAGGCAATACATCAGTACAACTATTTCCAATTGAAACAGGTAGTATTGGTGACTGTACGAATCTAATGAAATCCCTTCCATCTGTAGTATTTAATATAATTCTGGCTACTCACTTCTAGATACATGTTTTGAAAATGAAGCAGACACAGAGCTACTTAGAGTATAGCAATAGAAAAAAGAAAATATAGAGTCCAAATGGTCAAACGGCAAAGTGTAATACAGGAACAAGGAAGGAAAAAAATAAGTCTCTTAAAGTCAGAATGGAAATCACTAAACTAATCATTCTATATTAATCACCAATGAGAGTATTATAGCCAAAAAAAAAATATATCACCTTCCTAAGACATATTTTGTTAGAATTAAGATGGGCATCGTGATTTGTGATCTTCTATAGGCTATAAAAAACTTTGGACCAGAAAATATGTATTTTTGTAGCTGCTTCTTAGGAAGTCTGCTTTTCAGTCCCAATGTTTGTGTGCTTCTGTTGCGAATTGACTAGATGCTGTCATTCAGAGCTGTACTTTTCAGTTCTCTGAATTTGGTAAAAATATTACACATATGTCCATGAGATCTAAAACATAGTGTGAAACAGCATTAAGCCAAAATTCAGGCAGAAAATATATTGGTCATTTGACATTCAATTATTCTGTTCAAAAAGTATGCTGAGCAAAATGGGAAGGAAATTTGATTAGCCTATTCCTACTTTACTATTACTGAAAATATTAAAAATTAAAAGATTAGCAAGATTCCATGGCAGTTATTATTATCCATACTGTGCTGCTGTTGTTATCCATACCTGTAAGAAATTGCTATTAACAATGATATGAAACCAAAATCAGGATAACTTTATAACAATACATAATTTAATAAGAAATAGAAAACATTTTCCCCATAAACATTACTAATGTTAACTATTTCAACATTTTTGAAGTTGGCAACCAGTTAATCAGCAATTTACACTTATCTTTAAGACAGAAACCTGAGAAATGAAGATAAAGTATTATGCCAGTAACATAATGTACAGCATACTGTGAGTTTTTCCTTAGTACAATGCTTCTAAATTGAAAATAACTGCTGTCTTTCATCTTCCATGTTATTATTTATTCCCAATACACATCATTGCTTTTATTGTTTTCATACAAACACTGACAATTCCAAATGAGATATTGAAACTTTAAATCTGTTACTAAAAGGAAGGAAGTTTTAATAAGCATTCCAGGTTAGGTAATAGAAGCTAATAGAATCACAGTTTGCTTAACTGAAAGTTTTTTCACTATTAAAAAACATACAAATTTGCCATGGGAGATTAAGTTACATTTAATAATAAATCCAGAAGTTGTCTTTTAGACAGTGTGATGTAGGTTGTTCTCTGCTGAAGCTTAGGACAATGGAGGCTTAAAAAACTCAGAAAAATTAGCAGTATTTCTGAACTGATACAATTTAAGGACAGGAAAATGGTCATGGTCTGGAGAGTTGAACTATTTCGATTATTTTGGGATCAGAGTTAAAACGTAGTGTTACTGTTCTTCAGATACCACCCGCTTGAAACATGAAAGCTCTTTCCTTCTTCACATCTGCCTTTGCAGTGTTTAAAAGTGCAATGTCTATACTTCTGCACCTGCAGGAGTGAGACCAAGCACTAGTTGTAAGTAAAACGGGATGAAATTTTTTCACTAAAATCTATTTGAGCAGGAAATTGTGTTTGTAACAACACAAAACATTTTCATTCAGCTTTTCCATAGAGATGAAAATGTCCCTACTTGACAGTGTTTGCTAGTATTCCAATTTTTCTATGCAGGATAGCACTGGCCTGTCAAAATTTGACCTCAGAGTCTTACAAATTTGACATTTATAGTATCTCCTTTTTTTGTTATTTATTTATTTATTTAAAACTGTTACATCATTCCCTAAAGTTTCTTACTAAACCTCATGGTGAGTAGTTGGAGGGATGTAAAACTAGATTTTTGTCTTGTGGCTTGCACTATGCCCAGTCTTTAATGCATATCTTTATTTTATCAGCAAATAAGCTTTTCCTATTAGCAATACCGTACTGTTTGTTTTTTTTTTAAAACTTCTTTTTTTGCTGTGTAAAGTAAAAGAACACTAATTTTATCACTGTTCCACTTTGTTCAGCATTGTTACAATTCCATAGATATGAGAAAAGGCTTCATTATTTTTTCAGGTGCTTTTATGTTAAATCCTGAAAGAAACACAGTGCTGACCAAATAGAAAATAATAGATTCAAAATGAAACTAAGCATTTTTACAAAGAAATGCTGTAATATCTGACTTGAAATAGAAAGAAAGATGCATAAAAATTATGCAGCCCCAGTGACATCCAGAGGATCATCCAAGATGGTTTAATTTACATGTTTTTCTTGTCCTTGCAAAAATATCCCCTCTGCTTAGAAAGTTACATCCAAAGATTACATTAGAAGGGGCTTTCAAGTCTAATTTGTTGATGATCAAGCACCCTGCTTTCAAAGTTAGATATGGAGCTATCAAGAATCAAAAATATGATGTTATGCGAAAGGACTTGTGTGTAAAGCCAAAGCTCAGCCAGAATATTTTATTTGCTGCGCTTTCTGGTACAGTTTTGTGCAAGTTAAAGGTGTGTAACAGGTATTTCACCAGTAATCTGACATTAGTATACCTCAGTGGAGAACTTTTCTTAATTTTGGTTCCCTAATGAAAAAAGTAGGATTATAAGGAGTTGGAGGCTATTTCATCCTGAATTAATTACTTTGCAAATTACTGTGAAGGTTGGGAAGATAATTATTTCAAAACAAAAGAAAGCAGATGTCTTAAAAAAACTCTACATACAATCCTTATAATTCTTCTGCCAGTAGTAGTCAATGTCAGGAAGATTAATCATGGTAGAGGGCACTCTTTACTGCATTTATTTACATTAACGTATTACTTATTAGTATGGAGTGCTGTTTTATGTACTATTTTGTTTCTTATTAATCATTCTGATAGCACAATCAGGAATCTAGTTTATCTGTGCTAGCATTCCACATGAAGGGGAGCGATTACACTATGGTGTTAGAGTTATATCTTTATTGCAGACCACTGTTGCAGCTACATTGCTACATGGAGAGACAGAAATATATACCTCTAGCAATATGAGAAAAAATATTGACATTCCCCATTTGGCATTAAAACATTGCAAAATTCTACTTTGAGCTTCAGCAGCCAGCTGAATTGAATTCAGAAGTCATTGTGGTGCAATGAGGAACCCAGTTTGCCTTTTCGGGAGTTTTGATGGAGAATTGAGTGTATTTTTGTGAAAACTTAACCACAGGGGCAATAAATAGAACCATAAAGATTATTATTATTCCTTCATTAAGTTTCATGGTTTGTCATTGTCCGGGAAACTGCATTTTTCTAAAAGAGGTAGCTATTTCAGGCAGTTTTCTAAATGAAGGGCAGGAAATGGAGTATAAAGAGTGATTTGCTGCTTAAGAGTTCTTTTCTAGTAAGATAACCTCATATTTTTATGTTCCCCTGGGAAAAAAAAAAAAAAAAAAACAAGGGAAAAAAAAGGACCCGGACCCGTGTATTTCTCTCTTGACAGTTCTGAGGGGAAAATAATAAAAAAAAGGCACGCTTTTCTAAGAAACATGTTATGATGTTTAAAGGCAAGCTCTTCCAAAAAAATCGTAAGTTATGACAGCTAATACAGTTAATATTTATTTCCTGTTTTAAATGATGAAATATACAGAAGGAACTGTGTGACAACTTGTAGTTATATATGTCACAACAGTCACATTTTGTCAGCTTAAAAAAAAAAAGCAAAACACTGGAATCTTTGTTATCTAGTGTAGAAACATGTTTAGATAACTTCAACATCAACAACAGAATGAGTAGTATGAATAGTATTAATAGTATGAATAGTTAAAGCTCTGACAAAAGGACAGATTATTAGGAGGGACAGAAGCTAAACACACAGTAACAGACTAGCACAATTTTGTGAATATCCTGAAGGACAGCACAAATCTAACATAGTTCTAATTCATGAGGGAAATGTAGTGATCACAGCTACTTCTATATGAAGTGTCTTGTGAAAATAGATCAACAAAGACTATTGAAAAATGTAAAGAAAATTTATGCATAAAAAAGCTATAACTGAAAAGAAGTCAGAGGAAGTGCTGTATCTGTGTTAATGATGCATTTTCTCTTGTAATCACTTAATCATTACAGCTGTTACAGATTTTCCACTTGTGAATACTAAATAGCCTCTAATGTCAATGTCAGAAAATTCTGTACATGCCAGATGTTTGCTCATGATTTTTAAAAAGAATTTTCATAATTACTTGTGTATGCTTAAGTACTTTCTATAAAACTGTCAGATGAAAAAATTACTACTTTAAAAAAAAAACACAAAACAAACCAAACCACAAACTTCTGAATAGTTGCAAAATACTTTTAAATACTCTCTTTAATACTAAAAAAAACACAAAACAAAACCAACTTATGGAACACATTAACATCACTCTACCTTGTGTAATACAACTGCATGATGGCAGTTCTTTACAGTGGTGTATTCTGAAAAATTTTTAATTACCCGAGGAAAAAGGGTGATACAGCCAACACAGTTAAGGAATTATTCTTAACAGCATTTATATTAAAGAAGTACATGCTGTACAGTTAAGCTTTCAACAGAAAGGGTATAAGAACACAATTCCAGTTTCCAGAAAGATGTTTGGAAAGCTTTGTGGCACTGGGCAAATAAAATCCGACTTCTGGCATGACACAAATTCTCATCTTGCATTGCTTTTGTCAATTTGTATTTTACTATTCCTATCCACCAAAATACAAATATTCTTCACAATATGATGAAATGAAAAACTAACACTCGACCTCTTCACAAAATACCATACTAGATGCAAGTCTTTGAATCTGTATTTTATGACGCCTTTTTTATTGTTACACTACAGATGTGCTGTGCTTAATGTGATTCTATTTCTTTCTGTCATAATAGAGACAGACAAGGTCATTCACAGATGTAGTTACTGAAAACAGCATCTACTATAGAGATATAGAGATTACAGCCCTCAAAAAAAAAAATAGGTATAACCCCTTACAATAAAAACTCATCACTTACAAGTTTATATGTTTTATGTATTTTCTACTTTTTTTTTTTTTACTGTTATATAGTTTCCACAAACAAGAGCAGTAAAACCTTATATCATTCAATCTCTTAGAGTTACTAGACATAAGATGGGAGTGTCCTGTAAATTTTTTGTGTATTTGTAATTTGTAAGGTTTGTGAGTTTACATGCATAGAAGTGTCAAAATTCATCATTACGATCCCCTTACCCTAGTTTAGGGTACTTGTACTTTACATTCCTGTACATGATTAGAGTTTCAATGATGTAAAGCCAAATGCTTACTTATGTCATAATAGGAAATCTGTGTGTATGAACATGAAGCAAACATGGCTTATTAATACTGACACAGCTAGAGTAACACATTATTCAAGATTGCCTTTTTCCATTGGAAAACTAATGACTGGGCACTGGAAGAGAACTGCTTCCTCAGAGTGTGAGGCTTAACTGGATAGAAAAGACTGTGGTAAGTATCTAGGAAATTTGCAGAGCAGTAGAAAACAAGGACAAATTGTTCACATGTTCATTATCATGTTGTGTCTTCATCCTTAGCAGTGTCCGTCCTGTATTACATAAAATATATAACTAAGGTTACATATTGGCAGGCAAGTTGCTATTACTCAGATTATTGCTTACCCTTTTTTTGTTAGAAATACTTCCTGAATTGTTTCTTTTGAAGCTTTTGGAATAATAATAAAGTCAAAATAGTTAGTGCATGTTTGTGAAACACGCAGAGAAATAATAAGGTTTTTATTACTCTTTATGAAGGAAAATTCACATCAACATAGCAATCTTTTTTGACAGATCTGTCCCAGATTCAAAGTAGGTTGTTGGGGGAGGTATAGAGCAGGATGACTGTTTCAGAAATAAGTGCAGATGGATTTTTCGTAGATGAACACTTATTATTTTGATAGCAGCAAATGACAAAGTAATCATCCACATTTTACAAACGAAGGTTAAGTGACTAGCCAGGACCATTCTTGATAACAATGGCTTAAGTAAACCTCTGCAGCTGCTATGTCATAGATTCCCTTTGCTTTCAAGCACTCAACTCACCTATGTTCTTGTTCCTCACCCCAGTGAAGTGTACCATTTCTCAACTTAAACTGGGAAACTTTTTCTGTAATAATATTTCCCTGTTAAAATGGCTTGCTTTCCCATAATTTTTCTTTTCTGGTCTGTTTTCTTAGATGTGCAGTCCCATTTTCCTCAATCACAACCTCAGGTTTCCCTCAGTGAAGTAATGGCAGTTGCCATGGATCACTTTAAGTATGAAACTTGTTCTTAAATGCCTATTTTAGCTATTGAACTTCTGATATTGAAAAGCTTGAAGAAAGATTACATTGGAGAAATTATAAAAATGGCTGGGTTTTTTTCTTTTTTTTTTTTTCCTGAATATGAAATAACATACTTAATGTGGGATGTGCACGCTCCTTCGGTTTTCTAATGAAATATCTACAGTTTAGGCCTAATCTTACATTGTTAACATAAACAAAAGTTAAAGCAGGGGATCAACAAACAGTTACAAGTAAGTATGCCTTCATTATGCAATAAGGATTATAAATAAACACACAATGGGATCTTTGGATTTGTCTGAGTTGTATAAAAGACAATACTAAGGATAGATCAGATATCTAATTTAGGGATCTGCTGATCAATAGAACGGCTTGTTTAACTAGGTATTGTATTACCCAGGCAGAAAAACAGTAGTCAGGTCTTCCTTGAAGGTGAACTAGTTACTCCTAGCTTCCTAAAAGTAACACATGTAATGTGTTATTTTTTTAATGCTATGACTATGTGTACATCCTGAAATAAAACTTCTCTTCCCAATACTGTTTTCATTTATTATGTGTGTACAATGGCAGTTAAGTAACATTTATGTTATATGTTGGATTAGTAGTGCAGAAAAAATCCACATTTTTTGCTTCCACTGCTGCTCCTTTGTTTTTGCTTGTATTTCAGTTTTACTACCACTATATTGTATTCATTTTAATATTAATAAATTCAGTGGTTCTCTAGCTGTTTCTGTAAAATGTCTTCAGGTGTATGAATTAATAAACATGCCAGTAAGACAGACAAATAGTCTCTATTTTATAGATAAGAATTCTGAATAGCAGAGAAACAGATTTCATTAAAAAAAAAAAAAAGTTCATGCAGTTGGGAAAAAAAGTTAAATTAATCCTTACATTGCATGTTGTAATCTCCTTCCAGTTTCACTTTACCTGAATCTTGCAGCTCATCCCTTCATTCACAGAATCCCAGGATTACTGAGTCTGGAAGGGACCTCTCACAATGTCATCTTGTTCAACCTCCCCTACTCAAGTAGGCCACCTATAGCCAGTTGCCTGGGACCATGTCAAGATGAGTTTTAAACATCTCCACAACCTCTCTGGGCAACTTGTGCCAGTACTCAGTCGCCCTCACAGTAAAAACAATCGTTCCCATATGTTCTGATGGAAACTTGTGTGTTTCAGTTAGTGCCTGTTGCCTCTGGTCCTGTCAGCGGGCAGGACTTTCCTGTTGTGCTTACAAACTATAGAGTAAATATCACAAATACAAGTTAATTTCTGTTGCAATTCAGTGCACACAATTCCCAATGAGATCGTATTTTCTTGGAGATGGTCTAAATTTGATCCAGTGTCTGCAGGAGAATCCTTTTCCTCTCTTGTAATCTATACTAGAGAAGCAATCCGGTTTGTTAAGAGATTCAACAGAAAGGAACGCTTGGTTTTACAAATCCTCCTTAAATGAATTCCATGGACTATAACAAAATTTCTTTTTGTTGTCTATAGTTCACTTACAAATGTAAAGTAATAAGTAAATTTCATAGACATACATGATACAGTACCTCAAATAAATGTCAATGCATTTGAAACATACTCGAGAAAAAATCCATCTTCATTGATGTTTCAGCAGATGGGTTTCTGCAAAAGATAAGAGCTCAGTTGGAAGTATACCAGAGGCTATTTTTGACGTCCTTGTTAGAAGGACAGATGATGCCACAGTAACTTTTTAACTAAAATTCACTTAGCCTTGAGTGATGTTTAGTAAAAATCAATTTTGAGTTCAAATGAGTTCAATGAATGTATTTTATGTATGTGTTCAAGGTTAGAATTCTAGCTCTTTCTTTTACATCGTGAATTTTCTATTAACATGTATATAATTTAGTAGTGAAGGATTTAATATCTGTGCTGGTGGATGTTGACCTTTGTACAAATATTTACTAAAAAAAATGAAGTGCACTGGCTCAATATTAACATTGTTAACCTTCATTAAAAATTCCTCAGAAATAAATCTAAACTTATACCTTACCCCCATTTACCCCCCAGTCTTCCTAGCTGGTCATCTTTCATTTGTTAATGGAGGTGTTTCTTAACTGAAATATTTTTTTGTAATAGAAAACAGAGAGCAACAGTCATGTATGGAAGCTTCTTGAATATACTATGTCTGTTCCCTCAGCTTTATTGAGGTTTTATATCTGGATTTTACAGTTTGCATGTGTTCTGAATATGCAAAGGGTTTTGATAACTGATTTTGTTCTGAGCTATGGAAGAGTACATTTTTTTCATAGATAATATAATTATGTCAAAGTTTCATGTGTTTGGGATTATAATGTTATTTATTGATTAAGGACTCTGCCAGTTGAAGTTTTTCACACTGACATCTAACTTCAGAACAGTATGTGCAAGAAAAAGCTGTAAACTGAGGTGTTGATAGTCGAGAGATTTTGGTGTAATGTTAGAAGTACTGGGTTTCAAATATCTGTAGAGTATATAATTTGTATTTATTCTTTAATGCTCCATATTCACACTACTAATCTTTCTTAAAGTTTTGATAATCATGTTGTGTTTTAATGAGAGTCTCTTTTTGTTGTATTACTTTATAATTTCAGAGTCAAAGTTCAATTATTTTGATCCTGTAGCAATGCAAATATAAGAAAATATTTACTTTTTCACTTCTGCATGACCAATAAGGGGGTTTATATTGTTTTACACACTGTAAATGAATTTGATTTTTATTATTTTTCTTCTAGTTCTTGGTTCCACTGGTAGACACCTGAGCCATAGTTATCATATGCAGGAAATTCTCTAAAGAATAAGGCCTTGAATATTTTGAGATTGATACATCTTCCATAATCTTGAATCACTTTCTCCTACATAGTTTAAATGGAATCACATTCTGAATCTTCAGTCTTTTCTCATAAAAAACCACCAGTTCTCTGATTTGTCATACTTATAAATTTTGATGACTAGGTCTTCTAAGCAAAAGTCTTTCATCAGTATCCCCAACTGATAATATTCATTTTACCAACTATAAGTTATTATATAATAAGGAAAATATTAATGCCCATTGACAGGATAACTTTAAAGAAAACAAAACCAAAAAACCCTGAAACCTTTTACATTGGGAAGGACCGCTCTTCTTTCTTAATTATATTCAAGTACAAAAAAAGGAGAAAAAGTTTCTGAGTGAAATTTTATGCATAACAAAGACAACTAGCATGTAGAACTCTTAAAGTTCATGCTGTTTTGAGCTGTGCTTGTTAGGAAGGGTTTGTTTGTTTTTTTTAAAAAAAATTGTACATGTCTATGTAAGCATTACTTATAAACGTCATACTTCTACATATTCAAGGTGTCTGGATTGTGATTTCAGAAATCATGTTTTAAGTGATAAGCCAATCAAAGTTCACATACAAATACAATTACAAGCTTTTAAAAGACTTCTTCATAGACATTTCAATGCAGGTGGAAAAACAGATTACTTGAACATTAAGGATTTCGTTGGTATTGCATTTGTGTGCCGTCGTCCCCCCCCCTTAATTTAAAATTATTATTTGTACTGGAATTTCATGACTTGCACTTGGGTGCATTAAGTTAATGTTCAAGGCATCCTTTTCACACTGATACTAAGGGGTGAGTCATGTAGGACTTTATTTATTAGAGACTTAAGATATAGTCAGTGCTATGAGTAGAAGCTGTTTAAAAATAGCACCATCGACAGATTATTAGAATGTTTTTTCATGGTACTTCAGACATAAATCTCAAATAACTTGGTCAATTTCAAGGAACTGTACACCCAGCTCCTGGCTTTCAACACAGTATCAACCATCCTTCCCATTCTCATCATTTTTTTGCCTGTGGAAAAAGCAGCCTCTGATGTTTACCTTATGTATTTCATAGAATTTTGTAAGGAAGACTGATATTGATTCTGTTTCAATTTGTGAAAGCTGGAAATATGTCCTCAAAACACAATATATGTCCTCAAAATGATTTTAAATTGTTAAAAGAATCTTATGCCACTAATATATTTTGTCAGCCAATTAAATAAATTTGGTGGAAATGATAAAAAAATGCTAGCTTTTGTTAGATTATCAACTGTATGTTTACATTTGACTATTTGGCCCTATTTAGATGCTTAAGTACTTATAATTTTTTTATTATTTTTTCAGCAACTCATTGATCCAGTACTGGAGTTCTCATCAGATCAGCCTACTGTTTCTTTCATGTGGAGTTCAAAGATGACGACTGTAGGGATCAGTTCAGAAGATAACATAAATATGTGGTTTTGCATGAAAACTGAAACAGCTGTCCCATGTTGGTCTTCTCTGAGAACATGTGACAGCTTGTGTCATAGTTACATGAGTTCAAAGCAGAGAACAGAAATTTCAGGTAGAACTGCATGTCAGGGTACTGTAGCGGCCAGGTGTCAGGAGCATATTGGTCAGTCCAGAGCCTTCAGACCAGGGCCTCTCCTTCCATTAGCATTCAGGCAGCCCTGGGCATTAGGCGCCTCCCTGGGGATGGAGATGGGCCAAGGTCAGGCTGGGATGTGGACCTGTAGGTAGGCCCAGCTCAGCAGGGCCCAGCAGGGCAGGGCTGTGAGAGCCAGATATAGGCTCTGCTGTGGCCTAGCTGTGGCAGGGGCTTAAAAGACCCCTGTGGCCACAAATGGGGTCCTGGGCAGTGGGCAGGGTATGGGGAGCCCCAAAGGGCTAAACAGGGACAGTCAAGGCTTATGGTGCCCTCAGGACCATGACACTGCATTTAGTCAGAAAGTACTATCTAAAATAAATTACAACAGAAAACCTGTAAGTTTACACCATGCTGCTTTAACATTCAAGGTTGGTTTAAGTAAGGTGTACTGAGTTTTTATCACCAAATTTTGCAGCAACAGCATTCATCTTATATTGCACAAGCAATAGAACAACTTCCCTTGGTTCTTTTAAAATTTGGAGGGTTGTTTGACGTAAAAAATAAACCAGGTTTCTTTATTTTTTTTTTCACAGCTCATATGTACTTCTTTTTGTGCTAGGATAGCTGGAAAGTGAAATTTGAGAGTAGGTGCCATCTCTTTTAGCTATAGTTGACTCAATTCATAAAATGTTGCATAAGAAATTACACAAACTTGCTGCTCTAAGCTACAGATCAGCTGCTCTAGGAGAAACTCTCATAAGTTCTAAGAACCAATAAAAAAAGTAATATGAAATGCCTATAAAAATCCATCAAATGTAATTTGAATAAGAGTTGCTTGGAATGGGTAGAGTATAAATCAAATAAAAAAATTACAATCTGTGCTTATAATGACAGAAATTTACTAGGTAAATAACATAGAACAAGTAGAGCTCATTTACTTTTGCAGTTAAAAAAAAAAGTGAAAATATTAGCATCATTTCCAGGACTCCTAGTTTTAGAATTACTGATAGTATTACTGATAGCATTACTGATAGTGTCTTTTACCTGGCAAAAGTATTTTTTTAAAAAAAGTATATGGTCTTGCAGATATTCCTAATAATAAATAAATAAACAAAATATAAATTTGCATATAGTATTGAAAAAACATGTGAAGAAGAAAATAAACTTACATGCTAAACCAAGATTTATCTGTGATTAACACTATAAAAACATATTGTTTATTTACTGCATATAGATTGATGTAAGCAAACACTATGTAAAATTCCTTCAGTGACTTTTTGACTTACACATGTATAGTGAAGTGATCTAAAGTAATAGAGCCCTGACGCCATATTCATTCAGGTAGCAAGCAAGTAAAATCAACAAATCTTTGTGAAAATTTATATAAATCTCTTTTTTTGTTTATTTATTTTGCTGTGACTTTTCCATGCAATAAACTGTTTAAAATTTCAAATCATTCCTCTTCTATGGAGAAGAAAATAAATAAACCTGTATTATAAAAATCGGTAGTCCATAAACTAGAATTTCACATAGTCTATTAGAAGTTCCACTGATATTTGCACGCCCTTGTCTTCTGACAAACTCAGCTTGAAAGATTGTTTGAAGCACTGTCTGGCATTCTGTTTATGGACTTTTGAATGCTTGATGAATTCAGTTCATCATTCTGCTCCTTGCTTACAGTATAACTACTTACATGTCTTTTTTGAATAATAAGAAATTAAAAATAAAGCTTTTCTCTATAATGTCTACATTTTTAATTTCCTAACCTAATGTCAGTAATAGCTAGCCTTAATAAAATTTGTCAGTTCAGAATATGAGATAATGTCTTAGCAGTTAACCAACTTTTTTAGACTTCTTCATAAGTTGGTTGGATTTTGGCCTTGGGTTTTTTGGTCTGTTTGCTTGTTTTTTTTTTTTTTTCTACTTAAGCATACACAATTATAGAAAACTCAAATTTAAAGGGACATTTGGATGTCATCTTGCCCTTCCTTCTGCTGAAAGCTTTGCTAGGTAATGAAGGTAGTTGACATAGTTTCATGTTCATTTGCTTCAATATTCCATCCAGTAGTGAATGTTTAAGTAGGGACCATAACAAAAATGGATTTGCAATATTCTTACATATAATTTTGATGAAGATTCCCTTTTGTAGAATATATCTTCAGTCAATAAATATTTTCCATACTTCTGAATTTTTGACTGAATAAGAGAGAAATGGTAGATATTTTCTGACTACAGTCAATTGCCAATTAGGATGCATTTTTACAAATGCCCATACTGTTTACTGTTTGAAAGTCCATAGGAATAATTTCTTATAGATATTAACCTACCACTACAAAGTGGGTGCATATTTATCAGCATTTCAATAGTATATAGTCTTAAAATTTGTCTTTTTATAATAGACCCGTTGCTACATACTTGAAAATGAGTATTTTCACTTTGAGTACTACTAAGAGAGACAAGATGCATGAATAATGCTGCTGAAGTGTGTGTGCACCGTGAAGAAAATAACAGGTCAAAATCTATTTTTAATACACAAGCAGACACCAGTTCATGCCCTGTTAGGATTCAAGTAGAGACAGGTAAAGTAAAGGGAAGAGAAATACATAGAAATAATGACATATATGGCACAGTGTTCTACTTAGAAAATCCCCTGAGCTGAGAATTGGTGGTGTTTGGAGTACTAAGGAGGGGGTGGAGGCACTATCCTTTTATGATTGCCTTTTTTCTATACCTCCTCATGAACTTTATTCTCTACTGGAGGGATAGTAGTCCACAGGACACTGAACAACATGAACCTGTATTCCGTGGCTGTGTGGCTGTTCTTTAAAGGTGGGAGAATATCATGCGAAAATTATGTGAATTTTACACAGCTGGTTTAGTTTATCATATTAGAATACTAGTTCTTTTCTGATTGAGATAATTTTGTATAAAGATGAGAAATGTTCCAGATACTTCAAAATGCACATGGAGTTAAAATCATCTTGAAATTCATTCTGCCTTGAAGTTGTTTGAGAAGGGCAAGACTGAAGACAGCTCAGGAGAATGATTGTTCACCAGTGCCCTGTGCTTCTGCTTGTTGAACTCAGTAGTCACTTCCTACTCCCCTTTTCTGCCACAGCCCTTTTCTGAGTCTGACCATTGAGCTCTGCGTGAGAGCAAAGATTTTAAGAACCAATCATTGAAAGAGAAGGGCGGGCATAGAGAAAAAGTAGAGGTTCTCACCTGGAAAACCTAGAGGTTTTCATCTGGAAACACAGATTGAGTCCATTTTGGGATGATTCATTCCTCTGTCCATACTGCCCTTAGTCACCTTTCTCATGTTGAACTCATCTAAAATTTACGTCTCTCGTGCCCTTACCTGCACTTAACTTGCCAAGATATAGAATGTCCACTTCTTTGGAGTGGAAAGAAATCTGCTCAGGCTCCTTGTCTCTCTACTCCTGTGGTCTATCCTGGGAAATGATTGTCATTTGAAGCTAAAATAGAAGCTTTCTAAATTACAGTTAGTATGCAGACTTCATATTGCAAATCCAAGCTATTTACTGTCAAAAATCTAGATAAACTGAAAGTGGATGTGGTAGGAGATAAATTGATATTCTATTATCTTAACATATAATAGTAAAATAGTGAAACTATATGTTTGATTAAATAATTTACTATAGGCTGATGTTAGTCATGTTCTCATAGAAGTAACAAGGAAATATATCTGAAAAGCTTCTATTAGGAAGGAAAAAACAAAACCATAGTTTTTGTTCCAAAAAAACCCAATGCTTGCACTAACATGGTAACTTAACAACAGTTACGTTAATAATATGTATGTGGCTTCACATACTTCTGGAATGTTGAACTTTGTGAATTGGGAACTGTAAAGAAATTATAATGCAAAATTTTGTGTTAGGGAAGCTGTAACAAATTAAAAATGGACTTGAAAGATGCTACTCCCTTTTGTTCTTTGCTAGTAGATTTTAACTAAGCAATAGTGTTTGTGTGAGTTAACTTCATGTCTGGGTGCTCTGAGACTCCTTTGGATCTTTAGCAAATGCTAAGCCTTAGAAAAGTAGAATACCAGATGTTTTACAATTGGCCCAAAATTTCTTTTAAAATTCCAGAGCTTCAGTAGTCCATTTCTTACTTTTCCTCTACCTGACAGATTAATTCCTATATGCACCCACAGATAGTCATTTACTTGTGAAGCTGTAGATTACCTGTCATTAATACTGCAGCTGTTACCCAGTTTGAAAGTTGTGTCCATATTGAAGCATAGAATTTCAGGAAAAGAAAAAGTGTGTTATGTTGAACACATCTGAATACAGTTTAGGAAAATTGCATTAACATAATGAAAAATCATCTAAGACTTCACTTTTAATAGGTAATAATGGTTGCATGTTCCTCTTTTTTTTACCTTGGGAACTTAAAGCTATTCTTGATTCTTGCCTAAGTGCTGAAAACTTGCAATAGCTACTGAACAAAACAGCAGCTATGATTTGATCAAATACAGTGACAACTGATACTATGCACTCTAGTGTTCAAGTAGTCTCAAGATTATTACATAAAATTACTGCTCAGAGAGAAACAATGTAGTGGGTTGACTTTGGCTCCTGCTAGGCAGACACTCAGCCATCTCTCAATCCCCCTTCCTCAACAAGACAGAGAAGAAAATGAGATGGAAAAGCTCATGGGTTGAGATAAAGATAGGGAAGTCCTTTACCAATTACCATCATGGGCAAAAAAGTCTCAGCTTGGGGAGAATTAATCTACCTCAGCCCCAGCTGTCAGGCAGTGTTTTGACGTTTCTTAGCCAGACTTTCCATGAGGCTCCCTCCCACCTGCCCATGTCTGAGGGGCTCAGCTGTGTCCTGAGGTGGGTGTTAACTGTGGGACTTGCTGCATGTGAACTTAAAACTGAACAGGTCTGCAGTTCTACAAATTTCTGACATCCCTTTAAATATACAAAACACATTCATCTGGTAAATTTAGATAAATGTATAAACTTGTCTAGTGTAATAAGATATATGCTAAGGTTTTCCATCAACAAAGCAGCTGACTGAGCCTAAATATTGCTATTATTGCTTCTTTTAATAGGAAAAAAATATGCTAGGCAAAGAGAGAAATTTTAAAACAAACTTCATCAATAGCCTCAAAATAAGTCCTTTCTTTTGATATCTTTAAAAATAAAATCAGTGTTTTACAATGTGCTTTCCGATTCTTCAAGAAACACAGTAACTTTTTCTTTTTTCTTGCTTGTTTCCAAAAACAATTGAAACTCAGAAATTCAGATATAGCGTGTATTTGATGTATTTTGCAATTTTGAAAGTAAGGGCGAAAATGGTTTTAGAGAGGCTTCTGACTACAAGACCAGAATAAATTCTAAATACATTCCAGAATTTCACAGTTATCTTCTTGGGGGGGGAGGGGAATTAAAAGGGAATAAAAATAATCTGCTTGCTTAACTGTCAAGTTAAGCAAGCTGGCAAGTTACTAACAAACAATAAAGAGATAAAAATTCATACTTGGGATTCCAAACCTATCTTGCTTGTTGGTGTAAGAAGTTTTGTTGACACCAGTTGTGAAAGGTATTTGTTTCTCTGATTCTTAGTTCCCCACACAGATGGGGAGATGACACCACACTGACCTCTCATAGGGTATGAAAACATAAAAATATTTCTTAGCATGTCATTCTGTTGATTACACAGAAAAGCCATGCAGAGATGAATAATTCTTACTTGGAGGATAGTTGAAATAGTGCACAGGAAGGGCAGGTGGCACACACTCAAAGGGAAAAAATGAAGAATTAAACACCTTCTTACAAGACAGTAAAGAATAGTAGCAGGTGAATTATAGAATTTATGTAGTCTGCTTTCTAGTAGCCTTCAAATCTGTTTTGATCTGAAATAGCTGTTGTGCACACAAAAGGCCCTGTCTGATCTTCCTGACTTAATGAGTGTTAGGTCAATAGACTATTCATAATTATGAGATAAATCTCCATGTCTCTATACTTTTAATATGCAAATAAGTCTTGGATTCTTAGCAGAAAAGAAAGAAAATTCTGTCATATTGCTTATAGGAAGCAAGATAGGCAAACTCTCCTGACTTATTTTAAGGTTTCTGAGTTGGATGTGTGAAGATGACAATGGAAAGATTGTGTAAAAATTCCTGTATATTGTTCTCAGGTCAGATTGGGGGTTTTTTTTGCAATCATTTTTTCACTCATTTTTCATGGATTACTTTTTTTTTTTTCCTTATATACTGCATGTTATTGAGAGTATGAATGATACTGGTCTTAATGGTTTAAATGATAATGAGACTTATTAATCAAAAAGAATTCCTTCTGTAGTCTTGGTTTCTTATGACATAACGCAACTGTGTGTTTATTAGCAGAGAACTTGTAACAATAGCATTAAAGAGGCAAACATCTGCACTTAAGAATTGTTTTCAGAAGACCAAATGAGATATAGATCTTGTTTATTTTAGTAATGTGGTGACAACAACAACAGCAACTACAATACATAAAATTATTTCCAAGACATTAAACAAACAAATCATGTATATAGACTGAGTAAATTATTTATATATATATTTGCACAGTGCAACAGTAAACTATGCCTAGGAGTCCTGTAGTGAAAACTACATCACATTATCTAAATCCATAGAATGCTACTTTCAGGTTGAACTGAATATATAAAGATACAAGTTCTGTTCTAAATTGCATCTTAAATAAGGAGAACATCCAGTCTTGAATTAAAGAAAAGGCACATGGGAACCCAGAGACTTTCATACTATTTTGTTGTTTTAAATGGTTTAAAATGGAGACATTTAATGTAAAAAATGTAATAAATTTACTTTATGAAGGGCTAGAGACTTGTGCCTTAAAGAGCAGTAAACTTGGATAAACTCTATGATTTGTTTGGGAGTGAATGGAAGATAAAGCTCACCCCTCATTTAGACAATATGGTATTTCCTCCTGTTTACCATAACAGTGAAATTACACTATTTAGGTTCCAAAAAGATACCATGGTGGACATATTGGGGACACAGCTTGAAGAATTGATTAATTCTTTATAAAACAGCAACTTTAAAGCTGCTATAACCTCCAATCATAGGTAGAGTACCTTAAGAAGGCAACCAACCTTAAGGTGGCTTTTGCTTTCTATATTCATGTCAGCTCTGGTCACTTTATGCTTTTAGCAGAGCAGGCTATAAATAACAGAAATTACTTGTGCTTGTGATAAGAGACCTGTGTCTTAATTAACTGTCGGTCGAACATTACAGTACCATAGTGTCAATAAAACCTCAGGCCTTTTCTTCCTTTTCCTCAGGATGTGGGTAGGCTAGTTGTCCAGTCTGTGTCTCTTCATACTGTTTTCCCTACTGTACTTATTTTGATATTCTCTGTCCAGAACCTGTAAATCTACCTTCTAATTTCTACAGAAATAATAAAATACTGCTTATAAATTAATCAATTTCTCTTGATACTGGAAAATTTTCCAAACTCAACATTGAATGTGTACATTCAAGAAAATGACTATCTTCACCGAAGGAAATTTTTTGATGACCATTGTCCTTGAAAATACTCAACATTTTTATAGTATCAGTAATCATTATTTCTCAAACTCCCCAAATAAGACTTTATTTTCAGTTAATGAGAGTCAAAGAGAATGCTTAGTAGACTGAAGTGTAAGCAAAATTCTATCTAGAAATACACATCTTGAACTTCTTCAAAACCTCTTGAAAGATTTCAGGGATAATGGAAAAAGTTCATTACTATAGTTACGATTGCATAGGAAAATTCCTTCACCGTTAGCATACGTGTTTAGATATTAATAACACACAGAGAATTCATAAATTTGGGAATCATGTTAAGTGATTAACTTATGTAATCTTTGTATTCTTTTGGTTAGCATCAACAGAGACCTATATTCCATGTCCATGGGTAATAATTAACATTCGAAATACCTGAATGCCGTGAACTTGCCATTATTTGGTAGAAAATTCAGAAAAATGTTACAATGTTACATTGCCTTGATGTCTTAAACTAAACACCCACTGTTTTAAAAACAAAACACTATTCTTGAAGGAAAAAAAAAAAAAAACAAACAAGCAAATAAACCCCCAAACACCTAGAAATCAGAACTAAGTTAAAGGAAAACTACTTTTCCTCAGCTTCACAGAAAACCTTTAATCAAGTTTCGGAAACTAATCTAAAACGACGTTTTTTTGTTGAATATGCTACTAGGATTCTCAAGAGTTTGTCAATAAGTTGGTTTGCAGCATGGAATCACAGAGTCAAGAATAATTTAGGTTGGAAGGGACCTCCAGAAATAATCTAGCACAGTCTCCTGCTCAAAGCATTCCTTATCAAATCAAGTTTCTCAACACAACATCCAGCTGAATCTTTATCTTCTCAAAGATGGAGATTTCACAACTTGTTCCAATTATTGACCACACTCATGGAAAAAAAAAAAAAAAATAAAATTCACATTCCAACTAGTGCAGATTTGAATCTGGTGGTTGGATCTCAAGAGATCCATCTGTTTTATCTGAGTCTATGGTACAAGTATTTTCTCTATTTTTAACCTGCTACTCTTTGAGAAATATTGTTTTATGTTTCTGTCTCAAATTTAGACTTAGAAAATTTACTGTTCTAGGCAATCAGGTATAACTCTTTCTGTAATTTTTTGTTCCTTTTCAGGTAGCTGAATGTCATGGGGAATGGAGAATGAAAAAAAAAGGGATTGAGTCAGTCTTACATCTGAGATTGAAAATGCCACAAACCAGCAGAGTGAATACCATTTAAATAAGTAGTACAAGTAATACTTCAGCGCACAAAATCCTGAAGTGAGCATGTCTTTAAACTGGTATATAAAATTACTGTGTAAGTCCCATAGGTCAGAGACAATTGGTTTGATGCAGAGCTCTGCATCTTACATCATCAGTTTTCAGCATAGTAAGTCACAGTTTATCACCTGTTCACCTATAAAAGACAATCATGATAAAAATGTCTGTCAAAACCAAAAGCTGTTGCTTACATATTTATGGATGAATTATGATCAAAAAAAGACCACTGTCAATGAATTCTGTTAAACAGTTATAAAGTAAAATTAAAAAAAAAAAGAAAATCCCCCCTGAAATATTCAAACAATCAAGCCAAGGTTCAGAACCTTAATAGTGGTGCATACCCAACCATATGGAATGTAGTGAGATTTCTTAACTTAGAGCAGTATCATCATTGGATCTACTTGTGATGCAGTTTTTTACTGTGTCTGCACAGATGCTGGTAATAAATTGGCATTTCAAAACAATAATTCATTTCTCCTGAACTGGATGTCATAACAAAAAGAAACATGGAGTTGATTTTATTAGTGATCAGATTTCAAAATGACATTCACTTGTTCACACCAGAGAAAAAGAGAAAATATCAGGCAAAAAGACAGCAGTACCTATTCACACGGTAAGATGGCATTAAGAATTGTCAAGAAACTGTATATGTTGAACAGCACAGTATAGGTGGTTGGCAACACTACAGTTTAAAGATGAAATAAGTATTTATGGAGCTAGTGTTCATAGTATCTATTTGTTCATATACCCTGCAATTTGAGCACGCAAAAAATTTGCAATGAGGAATAAATGTTAGAAAATAACTGAATGAAGAAGAAACCATCCTAGAAGTTTTTTTTTCTATCATACTTTCTCTGGAACATTACTTATTTTCATAGAATTTGAAAATATTTTTTACACTAGGTGAAGCAGCACTGTCAGTCTCCCAAGGCTTTCCATGGGGACTTCCTAGTTGAAACAACAAGAATAGAATAATAGAATCATAGAATGGTAGGGGTTGGAAGAAGCCTCTGGATATCATCGAATCCAACCTCCCTTCCAGCACAGGAACACTCAGGGCAGGCCACACAGGAACAGATCCAGGTGGGTCTTGAAAGTCTGCAGAGAAGGAGACTTCACAACCTCTCTGGAACAGATAAGATTTAAACAGATAAGATTTAAAAAGCTGTATGAAGTTATTAGGTTTATTTTTTTTCTTTTGGAGATGTTTCCTTTGGACTTCATTAGTGGGAAAAATATTCTGTGCCATTTCAAAGCTATTTTGTTTTTGTTTATGTCAAAAAAAATTATGCTTTTTTGTCATTTTTGTAAAGACTTAAAATCTTCTCTTACACATCAAAACTATAAGTTTATTAGAATTGTTAATAAATTCCCCCTTAGAAAGCTTAGGCACTCCTTACTTCAGTTATAAATATGGTCTGAATATTTTAACTTACGAGAACATGAACATTCACATACTGCTGTGCTCTTTAAGTTAAACTTACCTAATATTCCTCGCATACAATGAATATAATTTGTACAGAGTTGTTTTGCTTTCAAGGTTAGCACTGGTCTTTGAATTGCATACAGAGCTGAAGACACCTGAGACTTTTTTTCCATTTAAAGATAAATTATATAAGTAATGCTGTCACAGACTGGTGAGTCTGCCTTGCAGAAGTTCACCCATTTTCTCAGTATACCAGCATAGAATACAGTCTCAGTCAGTAGCAATCACTCGCTTTATGAATAGGCCTGGACATAAACTGCCAAAATTCAAACATTTGTCAAAGTTTATTCTGTTTCAATAAAATTTGCATGAATATCAAGCAGTGTTTGGACTTGTGTGAAAACTGATTTACTTAGTGGCTAGAAAGTCTAGGTTTTAAAGCACACAGCCAGGATCAAAGACCCCAAGGCTCCTACAGTTACTGTTATTGAGTCAGATATCCAGGTGGCATCCACATAGTATTGTGTTATCTTTCACAAAGAATTTTAAAATTATAATAGTTTGGTTTTTATGGGAATGAAAACAAGTTTTGATTTATCAAAGCCTTCCAAGAAATAGATTTACATTTTTCTGCTCCACTCTAGTTGAAGTTCCTTGCCATGACAAAAAAAGTTAATTTGAACACAGTCCATACTATGCTTTGCAATTCAGTATTTTGCTGCACAAATTATAGATGGCATTGAAAAGTTTTGTTATCCTTTAGTAGTTGCTATTGTCACTGCTAACATAATTCAGTGAAAGACTTGCAATCAGATCAAGCTAGAGTCAAAGCAGTTTTTGATTGACAAATGAGCTTGTCCATACATGTATCATAAAAAATATTCTTAAATATTCCAATAGTTTCAAAAATATATCCAGAGATACAGAAATGGTTTCAATTTCTTCTTTATTCCTTTTATCAAAATAATAGTTCACATTCTTTCATTCCTTTCTAAACAGATGGTCACTGGTACTCATCTATGATAAACTTGGATGGAATTAAGTACTAAAGTCATATGAAATGTGTACAAGAGCAAGTCATGTTAGTAGAAGCATATACCAAATATATGCATTTCACTGTATTTGTAAAGACTTAGATGTTTCCTGAAAGCCTGAATCAAAAATTAGACTGAAGAAACTCGTTCACCACACCTCACCTTGCTTCACATTTTTTAATCATTATTATTTTTTAATGAATGTAAAAAATCCAAAGTCCTATGTCCCCAGGTTTAAACTATGCTTATAGAAATTAATTCTAAATCTGTGTGACTCAAAAATTATTTGTACATTTCTAATGAGGTTGTGATGTTCCTTGTCAAGCTAATGTTTGAGAAATACATGATAAGAAGTTGTGGCATTGACTTAAGTGTCTGTTGTGCAAGCCAGTGGAATACTTGATCAAGAAAGAAGCCTGACTTGAGTATTGACATTAGCATTTCTACTTAGATTTTTATCTAGATTAGTGTTTCACCTCTCTTTACAGTCCAGGTGCACTTGCAAGTAGAACACAGCAGCTTTATATTCCACTTCATTACCCAAGTCAAACCCCCAAGAATCTCTACTATGTAGGTTTCAATTTATTCTCTTCAGTTGGTTTCACCTGTATGGGGAATTTAAAACAAGCCCAGAGGGTTGTCTTACTGACAGATCATAACATGGCAGAAAGTTCATACACTTAGCTACAATCGTCATTTGCCTTTTCAGCATATAACAATATAGTAAAGGAACACGAGTGTTTCTAAGTAGGAGCAGAGATTCGACTTAATTTTAGAGAAATATGATATTATTATTTTGTATTTTCAAAAAGTTGATAACTTTTTATGGCCTTGTTTTTGACAAGTGCAAGGCAGAAGTTCTTCATTAATGTGGGAGTAGGCAGGGGATACTATTTTGACATTTAAAAGAATCTTCTGAGCTCTCAGGATGTTTAAACCATGTCATAAGAGAGATTATATTGCCTAAGCTACCTTTTCTGGTCATTTTACCATCTCACAGAGTCCTCTGGCAATCATGGCAACTGATGCATGAAAATCTTGTACTCAAAATATCTTTAGTATATTTTATTTTCTTTGCCTATAATATACCATAAAGCAAGGAGAAGCAGCAAGACTGTATATAATTGTTTTGTAGAATATCCCCATTTGCTGAACTATCATTTAAAAATCTCTAACATACAGTGGTCCTAGAATTTCAATAACTTACTCTTCTCTAAAATATAAGACAAAATTCTGAAAGACTGGTATCCTTTCAAAGCACCATGACAAACAAAACCATTTCCCTTCATATCAACACCCATGATGTTCCTTCATATGCATCAGACAAGGTTGCCTGGGGCTTTGTCCAACTGGGTCTTGAAAATACTGAAAAGGTGAAGATCATGTGGCCTGTGTGGGAAACCCCCTCCAATGCATCATTGTCCACTGGATGTTCTGTTTTTTTTCATGTATGAACTCAGAACCATTTCTGTTCAAATTACATCTGTTACTTTTTCATATTTTGGAATGGTAACATTCCTGAAGTGATATTTTTTTAAAGGAAACACTCTAAATATGCCATTGTGCTATTACTGCCAGCATTTGACTCAACAGCAACATGGGTATATTTCTCAGACTATTTTTTTTCCATTTTCTTTGACATCTGAATATATTTAGAATTAAATACTATTAAATCATTAACATTTTAATGGAACAGAAGAAAATGCAAGTTGAATTTATGTTCATGAAAC
Organism: Chloroceryle amazona; assembly: GCA_027560015.1. Classification (NCBI taxonomy): domain Eukaryota; kingdom Metazoa; phylum Chordata; class Aves; order Coraciiformes; family Cerylidae; genus Chloroceryle; species Chloroceryle amazona. The sequence continues at coordinate 19,085 of JANHFX010018130.1, read as the reverse complement.
TTTTCACTCTAAATGTCCTCATATTTCTGGTAAACATAGGAAAAAAAGTCTCTATAATGAAAAGTTTTAAATCTTTTCAGGTTATTAAGAAGTAATCAAAAATACTCTCGGGACTTTGAACATATCAGAAAGGATGTTATTTTGTTTGGGATACATTAACAAAGTGGGGTATTTATAACAGACATTTAAAATTATTCATATATTTTTGGATTAGTAACTTGCAGAATGAAAAGCATCAAATAACATAGTCACTTCTTTACACAGGAGGCTAATCTAAAGGTCAACTCTTATGGAACAGAATTTGTGAAGGTCAAATCCAGTATGAAACAGGATTCCAAATAAAGTGAACCTTAGGCAAACATAAATACTGCCTTGGACATTTATTACAGAACGTTAATAAAATGAGAAGCCAAATACTGAGCAACCTTTGGGGTTAGATTTTAAATGGCATAAGGATTTTACTCTTCTCAAAAAAATGTTGAGGACATCGTCTCATTTTGAAAATAATCAGAGTTTTGCCATTTAATTTAGATTTTCAAGGGAATACAGAATTTACTGAAGTGTCCTAACTGGTGATCTCAACCTCTCTCCATCAGGCAGTACAGTTCACAGTCACCACTTCTGTCTTAGGAGAGCCTCTAATGCTGTAATAATATGTGGTTAGAAATATGCCTCTATTTGTATGTGTGTATCACTTAAGCTTAGGGGGAGGAAAGAGAGAGATTTGTGATTACATTAGAGATTGCCCGAAAAGAAGAGCAGGGTCCTGAAAGAAGTGTTTAATCTCTACCACTAAGAAAAATAAATCATTCTCCATGAAGTAACTATTTTTACAATGTCATTTCCCATAATATCATATCATTTACTAAGAAAACAGTCATGTAACTTGTATAAATAATTATTGCTGGGATTGCTAAATAACAGTAAGGCTAGATGTAATTGATAACTAATTATCTTGTGAACATGGTCACTGGAACAATTGCATTGATTTCACATTTCAAGGGTGTGATTTCACACCTTTCATTGTATCTAGTAATTTGTGTTTTCTGTATTAAAAAATGCACTAAGTGGCTAGTAGTAACAAAGCTTATGGATATCAGTATGAAGGTATTTAAGGCTGCTCACGTTTCTCTCACTGAACCCTTGTGGTTGACTTTCTGTTCAGCTGGTTGATGTCAACTTTCAAAATGGCTGTCATTACTTCAGACATTCACATTCCACCTTTGTGCAAGAAGATACATATGAGATTTACTTATTTCATTATTTTTTTTATATATGTTGTGTTTGCATTGTTTATTGTTATTCTTTTTAGAAATAAACTTGGCACCCACAGAAAAAAGCTAATTAAAAAAAAATGTTGCAAATGACCTGCTATATGCTGTTGTTTTGTTTTGTTTTTAATAGCTACCATTGGCAAAGATAAGTTCCCTAAGAGCTTAATCCAAGTTTTATCTAGGAGACAGTAACTTGATCTTTGTTTACATAGTCTACCTATAAGAGATTTCCTCTTGTTTAGAATGAAGTCTTTAACAATTTACAATGAAAAACAGAGATTATTCCTACTGGTCACTATTTGGAAGTAATATTTACCATAAAGATGTTATAGCAGTTTTATAGAAATTGTTCCTGGGAATTGAATCTGTGTTCTTTATCATAAAAAATAGTGAAGTCTGGCAGTGTGTTGCTCTGTTGCCCATATTTCATCATAGCACTAATACTGTAGTAGTATAGAGTGCTTAAGCTCTGTGGTCCAGCTCTGTTGTGTTTTCAGGGCACCTTCGAAATCAGTGCCAGTAAGGACAAGGCACAATGATAGATTTTCACAGGCATGCGAGGAGGGATCTGAACTAAGTAGTGAAAACACCATTACTCACTGCTGTTGGGCATAAGTATCTGCTCCATTTGCCTGCCTTTTCAATGAGTGCTGTCTCCAGCCTGGCTTGTCACATACAGAGTTTTGCAAAGATGAAGCTGAGCATGAGTTTGCATTCTTACTAGGAAATGACATCTACCAGAAGCAGAAATGTGCTCTGTGGCAGGATGAGGCATAGACAGCCAGTACTATATCAGCTCTCAGGAAAATTAGAAGCTTAAGTGAATAAAAAATGGGTATGCCAACCACTCAGAGATATGTTATGGGATAGAAAAGACAAAAATGGTAGTCACAAGAAAAGAATTTAGCCAAGATGTCTGGATGCTGCTGGCAACATAGATACGGCCTAGTTAAAGACTAGTCCAGGGACAGTTTGGTTTTAGCTAACTGTGTAGACTCTTATAGATGAGGTTACTTGTTAGCGACAGCTTGATCTGATTATGCTAAATACATTTCTCTGCTCTTGAAGCTCAGCTCCCACAGCAGCAGCCAGCTGCTGAATTTCAGGAATTAGCTATCTTTGCTCTGTCACATCACTTTGTTTTTCACCTTCTTTGGTACAAGATACCAATCTTCAGTAGTAGTTAGAGCACAAAATATTTGAATCTGGAGCTAATATGGCTCCTGGGCTATCTGATAGCTGTTTGAAGTTTCCCTGTAAAACACAGCATGAATGTTTTCCCTATTTTCATTTTCTCTGTTCTTTTATTTCCCACCAGCAACTGTGCTTGATGTCAAACTGTTCTGCACTAAATTAGAAGAATAAGTCTAAACTTACTGTAAAATGACTTTTATATAAAGCATCTTCTAGGACCATTCTGTCAGGAACAACATATCTATGTTCAGCCCAGATAGCTTTAAACCCAAAGTTTGGTCTGGCAACTGAATAATTTTCATTTTGAAGTCTACAGCCTATAAATGCTACTTGCAGTAGAATTAAAATAAGAGCCCAAAAGAATATAAAATAATAATAATAAATGACTCTGAATTGTGGGAGAACTAGATTTAGTCTTCAATTGGAACTTTTCAACCCTAAGCTAAAACTGACTTTCATGCTTCTCTCCTACTTTCACGTACTGTAATGGAAGCTGACTAAGATTTTCAGCTCACCCTTCTTACAGGATATGAAGTAATTTGTTTCACTACTTTTGTCGTGCATAAAGTTAAAACTCCAAGAAACACACTTTCAGTTAGAGCAAAAGCTTGGATGATCATAATCTAAACTAGCCTGACTTGACTACCTGCTGTCTGAAACACAACTACACTTTGGCTTGTCTTTTCTTCTTTACCTCATTGCCTTTTATCATATTGCCATTATTTCCTCTTTCTGTCCATTTTCCTGTTCCTTTAAATTAAATTGTGTTTGTATTAGTCACTCTTCTTACAGTTTTATCCATCACTGATGTCTCCACTGCTTTGTTTTGCACTCTTGCAGTATCTGTTCTTCATGTTGGATCTACCAGTCTCTATTTTATAGCCCTTCTTCTACTCTTGGCTTTTATTCTAGAATATTGCAACACTATATTGACTCCCTATATATACCACAGCCCACATATAAAAAACACAGTACTTTCCCCTTCCACTTTATAACACAGAAAATAATAGTGATGGTCTTTTGGTTTTACTCCAGCAGCAGAAACAAGAAGATTTGAGGGGGCTGTTTGTTACTTCTTCTAAAGTCCCATCAGTGTCAGGTGAAGAAAAGAACTGAAAATGGGTTATACAAGGTGGAAAAATGAAATCAATATCTCAGAAGCAATTCCTAGGGAGCTGATAAACAACCTTTCTGTACATGTTGGCTAGCAGAAGTAATTGCAAGCCATTTTGGCCAGAAATTGCTCCTTGACTCTTTCTTTTGAAGCTTCTTTCAGCTATTGTTGAAATTCATCTTACCATTACAAACCTGCAGTTCTTCTTTGAGGTCAGGAGAAGCAGTTGAGGAAACTGGTGGAGTTTTTTCTCTTGCTCTACTTTTGCTGTAGCTCTGGTAACTAATGTTTTTCACAGTAGGAAAGAATAGAAGCTGTTTATTATTTTCTAAATATATCAGGAATTAGAAATAAAGCTGAACCTGAAGGTGAGCTTTCCCATTGGATGATTTTGATGTAAAAAGCTTTTGTTACTTAAATGATTGGTTGATTGATGATTGATTGATTGATTGGTTATTACCCAGATGTTTGGACTTTATAGAGATTTTGTATTTTCCTTTGCATTTTAGCTGATGTAATATTTTTTGAAGTCTTAAGAGCAAAATTACCTATTTATTTGGACTGATTTATTTTTTGTGTTTTTCAAAAAGTTGTGATCTAAAATTCCACTTGAGGCCCTTGCTTTTAAGAAGGATATACACTATTTTATTATATACTTATATAATTATATTTTATTATACACTTTCTTTATTCACCTGTCATCTTCCACGTTATGCTGTGCATAAAAAAATGTGTTGTGTGTGTGCATTACATTTCCACGGTCTTAGTGTTAGTCACAGTCTCAGTCTTAGTCACAGTATTAGTAAATTTAAGAATAATTGTTATATATATATCTCTAAAAATGTACTCTAGGGATGATACTAAACTTTTTTCTTGTATATGTCAGGCTAATTCAAAATAGAACCTGAAATCATTGGGAAATAAAGTTTCTTAACACCTTTAAAATCCATGCTGTGCCTGATTGTATAGTCTTATCACTTCCATGAACATATACATAAAAACATAAGAAAAAGTACACATTCACCCTATGGTCACAGAAATCCCTGTATAGCCATTGTATTGTTTTAATCCACCATATTGTCCATAATTTCGAGCATTTTTCTTTGAAATATGTTATGTTCTCATCTGGGATCAATGCCTTACTCAGATAGGAACTTGCTCTGTGGGTTGGGGTTTTTTTTTGGTATTTTGTTATTGTGTTGGTTTATTTTTTAAGATAAAAGTCAGCTATTAAACTGATGTATTTTTGAGTGCTGACATGTATTTTTGACACAATCATATCTTAGTCATGCAGATGCCAATTTCCAGAATGTAATGTTCTTTGCTACAATTATTATAGGAGGGTACAGTTTTAGTAATCATTTTAATAGAGCTAAACAGAATTGTTGACAATGCAAGTTCCTTTCCTGAGATACTGAATTTGTAAGTAAAAGTATAGTCCATTTCAAGCAAGACAGTATATAAGCAGCAGTTTAAGTACTTGCATTATAAATAAAAGAACCAATGATCAGTTTTCAATGAGTTCATCTTGCATGGCCTGTGATTTCATACTTTGATTAGCTAGGTAAGCTAAAAAAGTTTACAGAGGTAGAACCTGGACACTATAGGCTATTTATGGCTAAATGTAATGACTAAAGTTGGTAGGGTTTAAAATTCTCCATAATTCCACCACTTACTGTTGGTAATTTGAGGAAAGAGTTACTTGTCTCTGCTTCTTTCATTGAAATGAACAATATGTATCATGTTTGATCTGTTCTTTCTAATATCTGTTTAAAATCTGGTTGCAACTGAAATGTTAATTCCAAACTGTAACCAACAGAAGTCATTTGTGGAAGAAACATAGGGAGGAGTTCGGATTACTGTGGTGAACTAATTATTCTTCCCTGTTCAAAAAAATTATTATTTTAACTTAGTTGAGCCATGGCTGTTCTTGCAAGTTATGAAGGACTGTGTGATTGTGGAAATGCTATAATTCTGCTGTACATGAAGTCGAAAAAGATTGACTTAACAGTCTGGGGAATTCAATAACGCAATATTATGTAGAGGCTAATTTTTGGAGAAAATTTGTCTATTCCACTGGCAAGAAGAGTGCTGAAGAAGGACTTTGTTTTGCATTTTTTATGTGTAGCTCCCCTGTCAATAAATTCCACTAGATACTGCAATTTAACTCACCCAACTATAATTAAAAGAACATACCTTAAAAACCAAAATTACTCTGTACTAACAATGACTTTGAGCAAGTTAAAAAAAAATGAAACAATGTTACACAACTGCTTTATGTTCAATGTGCTGCTAACTCAAATGCTTTTTTAATGAATAGGCTTTGGATAAGACTTACAATTTAAGTATTAGAAAAATATAGAATCTATAATTTTATAGGCTTCTAAAAAGAAAACCTAAGTCGAAATGCAATTTGGCTAAATATTAACATTTTTTTGAGAACATATTTTTTGGTGGAATGGAATAATTTATTTGCTGATTTGATTTTTCTCAGCTGTCCATCTTGTACTGCAATATTACTTGAACTGTAATAATTTAGAACTGCAAGTGCTGTATTTATTTTCCAGATAAAAATATAGTAGTTTCTATCCTTTTTAGCATTCTTTTATGACTCTTATAGATACTTATACATACCAAAAACCACATTATATGAGTCAAACCTGTCCCCAAGAATGATATTTCAGTAACAGGCAAGAATGAAATTTCAGTTAGGCCAATTTTGCATGTGCATTTCCTATCATAATTACATCAAATTATGAAAAATCCCTTTAAGATTTACCCTAAGTATCTACTCTGCATGAACTTGGATTTGACTTCTAATATATGGAATTGACATATAAAGCTCTCTCATTTTATTTGGAGATGAAATTATTTGGTTCTGAATGAAATTCTGAATATTCCAATAGTTATCCATTATTTTTGCTGTATTTGAGTTTCTTTCCATGATAGAACCACAAATTCACAGAATTACTTATGTTGGAAGAGACCTGTGGAGATCAACTAGTCCAGCCCTTTCAGTAAAAAAAGACTTTTTGTTATGTTTAAAAGTAATTTCCAGTGCTTCAGTTTGTGACCATTGCCTCTTGTTCTATTGTTGGACATGACTGAGAGTTGTGCTTTCTGTAATGAGTAGCACTGTATTATCAGCCACATCCAGTGTAATTTTCAAATTGTTCTTCATGTGTTACCAGGTTCAGACAGTACTGAAAAGAATTAGTCTTCCTTGCAATATCCACAAGATATTTCACAATAATATTTTTCCCCTTGCACAGTATGCATAGGTAATAGTAGCCACTCTGGAGTTTTTATGTTACAAACTTCAGGTGTCACCACTACATGACAAAATCAACAATAAAAAAAAAAAGTACTCAAAAATGCTATCTTTATATTAACCTGTATATTCCAAAAATAAAAATATTTAGTCAATGAATATTTAATATCAAAAGCTTATCAACATCACTACTTTGATATAACTATTTTTTAGTTAGGGAACAATATGATACTTCAAATTGCTAGTGTTTCATGAAATACTAAAATCAGTAAACTATATTTGAAAATCTAACAGAATTACTGTCTTTATGATAATAATATAGTAACAGTACAGATCTAGAGATGTAACTGCTCATTTTATGACATGTATATATACATAGCTATATTAAAAATACTCAAAAAAAAGAGACTCTATAAATGTAAACTGTAAAAATTAAATCAGTAGTCTAAAAAGTCAATTTGTGTTCAGGTATCATAACTGAAATAGATATTTTTTTTCCATTTTCATAATAACTTCCTTTACAATACAGAAAACCAATGCTGTTTGTATCCAAAACCTTAAAAATAACATTCACATTCAAAGTCATAGATCCGACTACAGCCTGCATACTTTATATCACCTGCAAACATGAGAACAGTAACTTCTGTGACGTTCTGTATGTTTATGAAGACAAAATGAGAATGGAGTTTCTTTTGTTATCTTTTTCTTGAGAAATGTCATCCACTCTTGCTTATGGTTTCATGCATGCTTCTCCACAGCCCTGAATACTTCTTTCTGACTTGGATTTCTTTGCTGAACTGCCAAAGGCTGGGTAGGAATCCTGTAACATACTGGGGAAAAAAATTAATATCAAGCAAAATAATAAGAGGCAAAAAAAGAAAAATGGTGATCAGAGACACAGATGTTTATTTGTGTAGTCTCTAGCAGCTACAACTGTGGTACCTGAGCATGCAAAAGAAAATAAAGCAAAAATATGGTCTCTGTTGAAGACTATAAGAACATATTCTGAAAAAAAAAATAGCATCCATATGTAAGCAGGGATTAAATCTGAATATTTAAGAGGAATTAGAGATGAGTGCTTAACTGCGTATCTAAGTCAGACTTAACTAATGTACAAAACAGCTGTGGTGCCTTTGTGAGATAGAGCTGTGTGGATATGTTACATAAAATGGCAAGCTGATTTCACTTGTTTTATGTGACTAACATTTATCACTGCAAATGACTTTTTATTTATTTATTTGTTTGTTTATTTATAGTGAGGAGTTATAATACTTACAGATTGCAACAGGCACTTAAAATGTAGTAGGCAGGAAAGGACCTCCGGAGGTTGCCTATTTTCCTCATTAAGTATGGTTGAATATTGTTTGCAGTTCTGTGGTGATTTTTTTTTTCCTTTAATTTTTCCAACTGTGAGGGATCTGTTATCCTGCTATATTAAATCATAGAATCATAGAATGGTTTGGGTTGGAAGTGACATTAAAGATGATCTAGTTCCAACCCCCCTGCCATGGGCAGGGACATTTTGCCCTACACCAGGCTATGCAAAGCCTCATCCAACCTACCCGTAAAGGTATGGGCCCTGGCAGAAAACTCCACGTGGAGCGGTCTTAGAGGAAGAGCAACTTTCATCCTGGAATAACTCATATATATGCAGACTTACACTTATGCAGGAGTGCACTCCACTACCTACCGTTACAGGATGCAGGATGTGCTCCTCTGGCTCCTAACTAGTGAAGAAAAATGAGAGTATGCCACTGTAGACTAATTCCATACCGTTGACCAGACATAACACATCACTCATTCTCTCCCTGGGCTAGCAAGTCCCTGTACCACCAGCTATAACTTTTGCTCTGGTAGCTTGCTTATTAAAGATTCATGTTAATTCACATTCTACTGATGCATTAAAAACAAGGTAAAGCTGGATTGCTTATTTCATTTTTCTATTTTTAAATTCTGTTTAATCTGAAAAGTATCCAGTATTCCTCTTCTGAAATCAACTGCTCATACATTAAGAAATGCTACATTTACAATGTGGTTGACCTTAATTTATCTCATCCCTCTGGTGTGTATCTTTATGTACTGATATTAACATAATGCTGCATTCTACATTCATCTTATTTTTTCCTTGCTTTGAACAGGAAGAAATAACTTGCACAGTAAATTGTAAAACTGTTGTACCCATTTTTCTTTTTTCTGTGTGGGAAGCTATTCATCTGGCAAGATAAGAAAATTTGGAATGCAAATATTACCTCATATCATTTCTCTCTTTTTCTCTGAAAAATTCCTTTATCTTCTTTGATTTTGTTTTTCAAACTAGAACATAGTTCATAAAGGTGTTAAAAACATCGACTAACATCCTAGTAATATTAAAGATAAAAACTGAAAAATGCTAACAGCATATCTGTGTTTTAGACAAAAAAAATTGAAGTTTTTTACAGAAGCTTTTGACCATAAGCAGAAGCATAGCACTGAAAGTGCATGATAAGAGACATGTATTGAGGATGTGAATTGATAAATAAACTCAAAATTAGGCTAAACATAGAGTTAAACATAAACATACAAGCAGAGGGACATATTCATTAGTGCTATCTTTGTTGGTTTAGAATTTTGCTTTTGCATTTGAAGTTGAATCAACAGCCAACTGTCAAATATATCGAGGAACTCCATTTGAATAGATATGTAGATCACTATGTTAGGGAATAATACATAACTGCAGCTTGTTCTGAGGGAAAAAAAAATACAGGGAAAATATAAGTAGCCACAAGTACACATCTCAACACTGCAAATGCTCTTGCAAGTCTCTCTTATGTATATATATGCTGTGGGATCAATTAGAACTTTACACTCTTTATTGAATCCTATACATAAATAATCACTTTTGAAAGTTACTGTATAAGTAAATCACCAGTAAGGTTTTATCAGCATATTGAGTCAATTATCTGTAGAACAAACGAAGAAAATTTTGCTTTTTTGAGGCAGAGCTGAGAAAAGATACTCATCCGATTAATGCAAGTAGGTTGTTCAAGAAGTTGTATACCACTTTGTCATTTAGTCTAGAAGAAGCCTCTAGGAATACTCAAGCTAAAAAGAAGAAAGTATGTTATTGACTGGAAATAAACTACAATAGCATATTTAGGGGAAAAACTATTAACAGCTGATTTTTAAAAGCCTGGAGTGCATTGTGACTGCATTACATTCATCTGCTGTATTGATATTAAGGTGTTGACAAAGTAGGAAAATGGTTAGAACTTCAGATTGTATAACTGTGCATATAAGCGCAGACAACTGATTTTATAAACAGAAAGGCTTCCTTAGTCAGTAATTTCAGGATGTTTCCCCTGTCTCCCATATGACTGCTGACTCTATTTGCTCTCTTCCACAAATATCAGTACACACTCCTTCCATTTCTAAATGGATGGATTAAGTAAAATGTTTTTGGTTTTGTTTTTTAACTAGCTATATGCAGATCATACTGCTTCACTTCCCACTCTATCCATTTTGTCTGAAACTGCTTCTGTGACACGTTCTAACACTTATTTCTGTCTAGATGTTCTAGTCTGTATTTCACCACGTGATCTGAAGCCTTTCTGTTGATTTGTTTCCTCTGCAATGAAAGTCTTCTCCTAGACAGCCATGATTTTATCAAAGTATTTACAAGTCTGACTTCTCTTGATTCTCCTCCTCATATATTTTTTAATAACCACCAGGAACCTGCATTGGTGGTTTCACCTCATTTTCCTAGAAACTCAGGATATCCGTGTTCTTACACTTCCTCTTAAACTTCTTTGGATGTCTGTAATTTGTCTTTGCTTGCACATTGCCATGAGTTCTGAGACCTCACTGGGGATCACAAATCACCCATTTTTCAATCCTAAATTATTACTTTTCTCATGTGTTCTTCCATTCTTTTCTTAGATCACTCACTTGCTGATTTCATGTCTTCCCATATCCCTGCTGCTGGTGAACTCTTTAATTGGAAGAAAAGTTTTGATGACAGCTTAACAGCACAGTAGCAAATGAGACAGATGAGATGACTGCATACTTACACTTCTTTGCTGAGACACCGTTCATCTATCAGAGCTCCATTTGCCTTTTGTTATTGAAGAAAAGGCAGTAAAGTAGCTTGTCCTTGTGTTTGTTTTTTAGAGCAAATTCTATTACTTGAAAATTCATTTGTGCACTTGATGAATACCTCGTCTTTTTTTGGGGAAGGGAAAGGTAAATTGGTTCTAATGTGATTTTAAGTGGAAAGCTATTATTACTTCATTAATACTGTGTTGATCTCCTACTTAGGTATTTTCTTTCTTTCCAAGAGTTGTATGAAAGTAGTCTGTAGCTGCCAATGTTGGAACATGATCTCATGGCAGGCCATGCCATTTGCTGTAGATTAGCAGGAGTCAACTGATTCTATCACATTTGATGACTTCAGCACTGCTACCAGAGCTGCACTCCATCAAGGTACTGAGCAGCTTCTGCAAAAGGCTCAACACCGGCAAGTACAGGAATATAGCAGTCTCTGAACATGTGCATGTATGTTTGCATATGTGCATGTTTATATGTCACCTTAGTGTTCATTGCTTTAAAAAGGTACTTACTGCCTTCCAAGATTGCACATTAAGTAACATTGGTTTTCATGGAGCCTAAGCACTTGCATTGATTTTTATTACTTCTCAGTTTTCTGTAAAACCTCAGGCTTATTAAGTTCTATATATATATTGCTTTGTACATTGTGAGGCAAATACCAAGTTAAGCTCCATATACAACTTCTGCTCAAATCCTCATAAATTTCACATAAATTTCTTCTCTGTGCTACCTTTTGAAAATGAAGTGCTTTCTCTCCTCTGTCATAGGCGTAGGAAATCTCTTGTCATTTTCTTGTCCATTTGCCTGTCTCCCTGTACATTTTTTTACAGCTTAAAAGGAAAAGAAATATATTAACATTGTATCTAGCAACATATTTCCAAATAAAACTTTGAAAACACTTTCTGATTAAAAAATTAGGAAGATAAATAATTGCTTCATTAAAAAATGCATACAATTTCTGTACAATTTTACTACCTATGCCTAACAATCCTAATGGATTTTATAAAAAATGTATGCTTATAAAAATGTTCAGGTCAATAAATTAGCAGAAGTGATTCCTTTCTCTTCCTTTACCTTGAAATCAGTATATGCTGAACCTCCACTTTTTGGAATTCTGACCTATCTGGAAAGAAAGAAATCCTCACTTGTATGTATCTGTAACATGTCCTTGGAATCTTGGTCTAGCACACCTTTCCACAGTTAAATGGACCAAAAGAAGTTGAGAGGTTTAGCTCAATATGTTCAATTAAATGATCAAACTAAAGTAGGGCACAAGATTGTATAATGAGCAATAATGTGATCCAGTGAGATTTCAGTAAAAGTTTAAGTTAAATATACTTCCCTGTATCACTTATTTTTCCTTTTTGTAAAGCTTTACAAATGACTTTCCAGTTTACATTCACTGTTTTCCTCACTGCTTTTTGTTACTCATTTACATTTCATATTGTAACATATTTATCTAACAACTTTTTTGAAAGTCCTTTGATTTATGTAACATGAACCCCCTATTTATAGAAGTACTAGCTTGATGACATACATACACGTATGATGAAGGTGGTATCAAATTATAGAGTAATAATGAGGTCTAGATAAAGATGTTTTAGAGGATCAAGCCCTTTAAACCAGAGACTATAGTATTCTATAACATTAGAGTGATTATTCATTAGCTATTACTTTTGCTTTAATGTTTTTATATAATGTATAATGAACACAATAAATTAATTAACTTCAATAAAGAAGGAAATTTAAATATTGTGTTCCTATAACTTGAAATTTTCCCTATATTTTCCATTCTGAAGGATGGACTCTTCTAGAGTCATAAATTGTTTTGGTTACTTGTTGGCAATTTTTGGTGATGGAATACTCTGAATCTATTGATTTAATGTTAACTGCAACCTTAATTATCATCACAATTTTCTCTCTTATTTTAGTGCTACTTTTATTTAAGTGTGTATTTGCTTATTTTCTGGACCAGTTTTAGCCCAAAGATGTTTTTGTGAATTTTACCTGACACAGTCATTGGGTAAAATATTTAAATACTACATCTTAATTAGTAGTAATAAGTCAGAGAGTTCCAGTAAATATTCTTAGGCATTATCATCTGTTATGGTAAATTGTTAGAGCAATACCCAGCCAAGGCTTGACCTGAGACAACCCACACTTCCAAGGCACTATTTGGGAGCTAGAAGAAGCGAGGTAGATTTGCCTGAGAACATTTAGTAGCATGAATACAGTGCATACTTTGCCAGTTTCTCAGTGTCAAGTAGTTCCAGGTGTATCTAATTTACTGGGCATAATCAGAGTCAGAGCTGGATTTGTCCCCCCATGAGCACCTTAGCTGCTAGGCTGAAGACTGGTTACTCTCACTCCCCACTGTATTATAAATAATCAGTTTCTCATTTCATACACACATGAATAAACTTAACACAGCATTATAGCACAGCTTTAACTGATGGAAGAAAGATGCCTAGCCAGTTAAAAAGTAATTTAATGAAAATGAGGAGTGTTAAAGACAATACATTGTACTGAAAAAAATACTATGCTGATGGAGAAGAAAGTGGAGTGAGGAAGGAAGAATAATTTTGTAAGTGTAGATGGAAACACACATGACAAAAAGAGGTGATCAGAATCTTACAGCAACCCATGAAAAAGCTCCTTTCCAGCTCAAGATTACTATGCAGCATAAGCAATCCTATACATATTATGAGTGCTTACCTGTCAGGAGCTGACAGTGGTATGGGAGCTAGACACCTGGAGAGAGGAGTGCTTCAAGGGGAAGGTTAGAATAAGTGCCCTCACCTCTCTAAATAAAATTTATAGTGAGATAGTGAGATCACTGGGGAGGTAGAGGGCATAAAGGTCTCAAAATTGAGGTTTAGTTATGGAGGAAGATGATGTGAAGCTTAATTGGGCTGTGAATCCCTGTACTACATATTAAAAAGGTATGTAAAAAGGGTATCAGTAGACAAATCTAGCTTGCTCGGTTTAGGACTACATATCACTGTCAATAGCATTTTACCTGAGCTGTAGAAGCAATCATATTAAAGCTCACTTCTGCATCTAATGGTTCAGAATTTATATAAAGCTTCTATACTTAATTCTCAGCCCAGCAATAGAGCACTAGCAAACAATAATATGTGTCTCAGTACTTGTATGCTGAATTACAGATACATAAAATTGATGCTGATCAATCTTTCCATTTAAAAGCACCTTTTATGTTTCAAAAATATTTCACAATCAATTGGATACATAGAATTTGTATTTAAATCTGTTATGTATTCTGAAATATATGGAATGAAATTACCTTTATTTCAATAAATTTAGTCAAATTTGATTAAAGTGAAAAAAAGATTGAAATCTAGTCAATGAAAGTAGATGTGAAAGGTTTCATAAGAGATGCATGGTCACATTTGTATGTTTGAGAGTTTATTTTCAGTCTGTGTATAAGAAAAATGTCACCAAGATGACTCAAACTGGAAAGAAAAAAAAAAAGAAGTGATTCTATGCCTATCTATGCCTATTTTTCTTAATTGTAGTATCATTAGAATGCAGAGAGAGAGAACTGTATGTGCTTATCTGTAGAAGGGAGAAAAATCAGAAATATGTTGATATTCACTTATACTTTGCAGTTACCACCCAGTTGTTGAGGAAAAAGAGAAACTCCTGAGACTTTCCTGTCATTAATCTCTCACCATAAGAAATGGTAGCCATAAACCTGGTACTCAGAGCTTAACCCTCTTTTCATGGATTTAGTCCCATTTATAAAAGCTCTGAATAAATAAGAATGGATTACAGGGTAGATGTCACCCCAGATGCACTTTTGAGAAAACTCTTCAGCAAAGGAGGAGAGAGAATTTACATCATCATTACATCATCTTCTCTTGAGGTTTCTGTCTTGTTAAGAAGGACCTTCCCTGAAGAAGGCAACTGGAAGATATGTATCTCTTTTTCACCTGACCTAGGTCAACATTTTCTAGGCAAACTTGAGGTCTATGTGCATGCATGTTATGTGTTGCAAAATTATTTTTTTTTCTGAAATTATTATCCAAAGCCACTGTCATGTTCATACAAATAAATTGTTTCATGATTCCTGTTAAATTAAGTTATTCCAGACAAGGCAATATATCAAAGTCAGAGATTAAAACCTGACATAACATCATAGCTTACTGTCTGTTTGTTGTTGCTTCCCCTCCTTTAATTATCAAAATATTTCAGCCCTCTTCCTTTCCTTGGCACTTGCAACCTAGATTTCATGCTACTTCAAAACTAAGAGTACTTACTACATGTTGCTTTCTGTTCTCTTTCATCTTTGGCTTGCAGTGGGGACTTCTGAGACTTTGTGGTCTTTTCATTACTTAGTTTACAGTAATGAGAACATATTTCCTATGATGTGTGGCTACTAAAGATCTGGGATTCCTTTGCAGTTGGTTGCAGACTGTACATGAGAGTACAGAGTACAGCACCGTGTCAACTATAGGATATACAAAGTGATTCATGTGTGCAAATAAAGTCATCTTTCAATACTTACCCATCTATCTGTTGTTCCAAAGTATGAAAAACTGCCCCTTGAATACTGATATGACTTTTAAAAATGTCATTCTAGGCGCTTCTGTCTAGAATGTTTCAAAGAACTCCTGATAGAAGGTAGGAGATTTTCACCAAGGATCTTAATTTTGAAAATCAGTGACAAGTTTTTACCCTTTTCCAAAGATGCTGTAGGACAGCAGCTATTGCAAACTGCATGTTCATACAAATTCCCTGTGCTGAGCAGTCTTCAGAGGCCCTCAGTACTCTGGCAAAGGTGTCCTGGTATTTCTGGAGGTTCCATGTTGACAGGCAAATAAACCAGAGGAGTTTAAGATAGGACCTGTGCTGTCATATGATTGGTGCTAAATTTGCAAGAGACGTAATACTCCTCCTGCTTTTGTCTGTTTGAATCCCAAATCTTGGCTTCCCACTAGGTTTATTATTGAATTGTTACTTTAATAATTCTAAGGATTATGTAAAAGCAACTTTATCCATCTATCATACATGGTTTATGTTTGTCAGTTTTTTTTTTAATATGTGGATATGAAGATTAAGTTGCAGCACTGTACAGAGTCTAGGAAGAAAGAACATAACAGTTCACCAAGCAGTGAAAAAAAAAGAAAAAAGGTATCTCCTCACTCTCCTAGTTCATGGAAAAATTATACTTCTCTTTTCCAGGTTTAAAGATGAGGCAAATTTGGGGAAGCTGAGTGCTATTCCACTGTTGCTGATGCCATCCATTACTTTTCAACCTATCTAGATAGGATATTTGTCAGTGGGATAATTCAGGTATAGAATGAGTGGCAAATGCATCTATATTAAACATGCATTTTAAAATTTTAATTTTACTTTTAAAACTGTAATTCATTTATTGCTTTTTAATCTATTATCTGATAACTGCTCAGGGCCTTCTATTCTACCTCTGAAATTTACATAAAAGAAACAACTCAGAGATTAATGATTTCCTTCTATTTGGAGAAATCTATGATTGTGCATTCTTATATACTCATACTTTATGAAATTGTGCACTACATAGCAATAGTAAAATTTTCACTCAAATAATGCTTACTAAAACCTGAAAAGAGCTAAGGAGTCCATGAAGTCCATCTCATTCATTTGGAAGAAAACTGCACAATTCTGTTAAGCAGGATTTAGAAGCCCTAAAAATGCTAGTTCTAAAATATAAGGAGTATTAATTTGTAAACCCTGATGACATTAAAAATATACTATTATAAACAGAAGACATTTCTGTGAAGCTCTTTAATGCAGTGCAACTTATAATCATGTACACGTACAAAAATCTATTGAAATTTTTAAGCTACATTAAATTTTGTATGACTTTTGCTAGTGTTTTGAATGCATAGTTAATCCTGAAATGAGCTTCAAGTCAGTTTGCATGCTGTAGTATACTACAGAAGATAAAGATGCTGGTGGAAATAAATGGGATGGATGTGTCTTTGAAATACAACCTCATTAAGGTAAGTCTATGGAACTTCAATTGCAGTAATTTTTGTTACTATTTGAAAATGAGAGTAGCCATAGTGAGTTTTTATTAAAGGGGAAAAATACAGGGAAACGATCCCTTCTGCAGAAATAGTGAAATAGCTTCGTATAAGGGTCTATATGTCATAAATAAATAAAATTATGGAAATAATTTCTGTTGTTGATGTTGGGCTAAAAGGTACACTGGATTACTTAAAAACATTTGAGGGGTGGATGGAAAATCACAGAGTAGGGAAAATGATCCTTCCAAGCATCCTCCTGGATGCTCGTAGAAAATGCTGCCATTTTGGAGGCATTTTATTGTTAGTGTTTTCTGAAAGATGTGTAGGGTAGTTACCTTGATAGGACTGACTGAGGTTTTTAGCTAATCAGTATGTCATTTTGCTGTTACAATCATCAGACCCACTGAATGGATACTTCATTTTGTCCTTCTCCTTTATTGAAGATGGAAAGATGACTCACCTAGGTTCTGTGACAATCAACTGATTGTTGATCCCCTTCCCAGGGTATGTCTGTTAATTTGCTTAGGTCATTGGTAATACCCCTTTCTGAAGGCTGCGAATGTTTGTTGTACTTTATTCCTTTTTGTTGCAGTTCACACACAATGTTGCATTAATGCATTCAATTCCTTTCGTTTCTTTCAGGTGGTAGTTAAAACACATATCTGAATTAAAGTGCATGCACATTCATTATGACTCTATCCAATCTTGTTTCCATGACTTTATTGAAAGCAGTCCATTTGTGAATAAGTATGGTTAAATGTGTAAAAATATTTACATGTTTCTCTATTTTTCTGAGGTTTAGAAAAAAAGTAGTTGTAATTTTTTCTTTATCATGACTTCTCACTTTTCTGGTTGTGTTTCTTCTGTAAACACAGGAGTTTACATGTAGGAAAAGCTCTTCTGACTCTATTTTCATCTTAGTGAATGAGAAGAAGGGAATAGTGGAGGCAAATTTTTTTTCCAGTGTGTGGGTTGTTGTAAATTTGAGTAACATTCTGTACTGTTGCTAAGGTTAGTCATTACTACTTACTGTTGATAGGACAGTCATTATTACTGCATCATTATATTTGATATTAAAGGTCCTTCTTATGACACAGAAAACTGGGCACAGATTAGGAACTGATTTGTACTAGAAAGGTGTCAGAAGAAAGAGCAACCTGTTTTGATGGAGCACTGGATTGTTGCTCAATGTCTGTGTTCCATAGTGCTTCACTTAGGCAACTTAGTCCCCTTGGAGAAAAACTGATGAGGCTCATTAAGCAGGTTTTAAGCAGGTAGGATAAGATAGAGAAGAATCTTTTCCTTGGTTGTAACATAACATGTATTTCAGTCAGAGATGTTCTGCCATAATATATGACAGAAAAGAAATCCATATAAGGTGCTGTGGAATGGATCGTCATTACTTACCATTGAAGACAAGATCTTATTATGATTTGAAAAAACGATTAGACACTTATATGGATGAGAACATCCACAGGCCTTTTAGATAAAATTAGAAAGAGCTACAATCCCTTATGCTTCAAAGAAATACCATGTTTTAATTGATGATGAAGAAAAAAACTTCTGATGACTCCATTAATTACCACTATTCTAATTCTGTATTTCTCTAAGAGTTGGGCCCTGGCTACTCTCAGAGGGAAGATACAAAACTAGAGATATTTATGATTACAGGCACACATACTGGCAATTTTATAAGTGTACAGGAGTCACATGAGAACTGAAATAAATAGTATGTGACAAAAAAAAATACAAGAATAAATCAAAACATAACTTTGGCGTATCAGTATAATGGTGTATGATAGACTAGAATCCTTCAATGAATTAGAAACATTGATGAATAATATGTGTTTATTTCTAAAGTTTCTTTGTCATTTCCACCAATAGAGGCATTTGGGGGTTTTTAGTCACTTTGCATCCACACTGTTAAGGAGAATGTGACACCTAAAAACGGTTTAGGGTCAGGGCGGCCCCTTACATCTATAACAGATGCTCTCTGTTAACCCCCTGTCATAGTTAGAGGGGCCGGGACCAGTTATCGTTATGTGGTTAGAAGCAAAACTGTGTATTCCATACTCTCTATGTCATTGCTCACGGGCTGCTAACAAGTCATCAGTAGC
>JANHFX010018129.1:3962-16998 GCA_027560015.1 Chloroceryle amazona | reverse complement strand
GGCGCTGCTGCTGCTGCTGGCGGCCTGGGGCGGGCCGGGCGCCGCGGGGCAGAAGCGGAAGGAGGGGAGGCCTCGCCGGGAGCTCCCCCTCGGGCCGGGCGGCGGAGCGGGGCAGGACAGAGCCGGGGCGGGTTCCCGCGAGCGCTGGCCTCCGCTGAGTTCGTCCGGCGCCGAGCACCGGGGAGGCTGAAGGTGGGGCGGGCCGGGCCGGGCCGGGCAGGCCGAGCGCTGGGTGGCCTGGCCCCACCCGGGGTCGCCCTCGGGCCAGTTTGAGGCTCGGCTGTCCTGGGTGGCACTAGCCGGCCTCGGAGGGAGAGCTCGCGGGTACTCCCGGGGGCCGAGGGGAGCAATGCTGCTTTTTTTTCCTTTTTCTTTTATTTTCGGGTGTCTTTAATTCTAGGTTGTTGTAAAAAGCACTCTTAAGAGCGTTGCCTTCCTATTGTAGGGCGTTTGGAGGGGCAGGGTGGGTGGAGTTTGGTTGTAACCACAAAGGTGTCTCTTATTTCCACCCTCTTGAGTCCTCGGGTTTGAAAAGACCCCTCTGTACTTGTGTCAGTTGTGAGGTAAAGAAGAGGAGTTTATTCTTTACCCTCAGGTATTCACCTGAAGAAGGGTGTCTATAAGTAGAGTAGTAGTTTATAATTAATATAAAGCTTTGGGTTTTGTCGTTTATCTCATGGTGCTTTGTATAATATTATAGAGCTGTCTCATTTTTAAAGCAGAGCTTCGTGCTGAGCCCTCCCAAGCTCTCCCAATATGTACTGAATTAAGCTGTTGGTTTTCTTTTTATCCAGCAAGGCTGAAAATGAAATATTGAACTCTGTTCCATAGTGCTTCATGTCAGCTAAACACTGTGGAGTCATTTGGGGCGGTTTGTACATCGAAAAGAAATCTTATAATGGGCAACATGAGAAAGTATTGGGGAGCTCAGAGTCTTCACCTGCACGTGTAGTTCTAAGCCCTTAAGGGGTGTGTAATTACCACGTGGTTAAAGTAAATGAGTAATATTAACATGACCATCAAAAGGATCTGTGGTGTCTTCTGGAGTCCTAGCAAAGTATCGCATCAGGCGGTCGGTGTTCTTGGGAAATCCAGTGTAGTTGGTTGTTACCTCAAATCTAAAACCCTTCAAAACCCCTCTGTGAGACTAGTGAGGGGGGAATAATATAAATCAAAAGCTCAACGGTGTTTCTCTGACTTTATTTGCAGATGGTGTTGTCAGAAAAAGTGAACCAGCTCATGGAGTGGGCGAGTAAAAGATCCGTTATCCGAATGAACGGAGACAAATTTCGACGCCTCGTGAAGGCGCCGCCCAGAAATTACTCGGTGATTGTGATGTTCACTGCTCTTCAGCCTCACAGACAGTGTGTTGTGTGCAAGTATGAGCTGATTTTAATCCTAAATCAGAACTTGGAAGTCATCATGTGCTTTGCATGAAATTAAATCGAGGAGTATGTCCGTGGGAGGAATGTACTCGAGCGCGTTACAGTAGGATTATCTTCGAAATTAAATGTGTGGAAATTTATGTGTAATATGTATGTGAGAAAACAGCACAATCTTTAATTATTTATCTCCCTCCTAAAATAATTGCTGCTTTGCAGAAACAATAGGCACACTGACAGGCTTCTGGAGAAAGATAAGATGCAAACTCGGCTTCCTGATGTGAGCTGCTGAAGAAATGTTTGCAGAATTTGTGCTGCCTGTGCAGTCTAAAAGTTGCTGTTAATTAATCTGTTGATTGGCACTTATTTACTGCTATAATATACTGGACCCGTAGCCATATTATTGTGGAGGTCTGCAAAGATGATTTTTATATCTAGTTAGTTGAAATTAATTGGTTTCCCTCCTCTGACATGGAAAAGAGGGCACACCTATGCTCCTTTTCGTGCTCTGTGGAGTAGCAAATCCTGAGCTGCTGGGTTCCATTTCAAATTTCAATTAGAAATTACTGCTGTCTGTGTTTGTGGACTCGACAAAACTTGCCCTTGCACTGAAAAAAAGCCCAGCAGTGCCAAATAACTTGATTGTTGGTTGGGTGTTTGGCCTTAAACTTATAAAAAAATAATGTAGAAGTGTGTGGGATGTACCCATTAAGGGGGTGGGTGGCTACAGCTCCCTGGGTGGTTTTATAAGTGGTGTTCTGATGCATTTATGATACAGCACCTCTCTCTGTGTTTTACAGGCAAGCTGATGAGGAATACCAGATTCTGGCAAACTCCTGGCGATATTCCAGTGCATTTACCAATAGGATTTTTTTTGCAATGGTAGATTTTGATGAAGGCTCAGATGTATTTCAGATGGTAATGTCGTCCTTTTTTTTTCCTCTTCTAACATTTGTTTTTAAGTCTGGTTTTGGACACTGGGGGCAAGAAGGTAAAGACATAAACAAAATTTAGTGTTAGAATGATGAAATAATTAGCTTAAAGTTGCTCCTGCCCTCTGCTCTTCTTTCTTCTGAGAGCAGCATGTTGGCAGTAATATTAACTGACAAATCTGGACTAGGCACAAGGAGTGAATTTGCCTTCTCTGACTTGTTTTTTTTCTGTGTTTGTCACCTATAATAACCTATTCTTAATGGGATTCTTCTGTGGTGCATGTCGAGGCAAGATAGAAAGCACCAGTGTCATTAGGAGCAGCTCTTACAGTTTTTAGAGTATGATAGTTCAGGCTTTCAGGATGGGTTAACTTAATTCTTTTCAGGTGGCCTGCCATTTTGCTGTCCCAATAGTATTATATCACCTGTTTAAATGCATAAGAACGTCCCGTGTACTCTTGCAGTTGTAGATCACATAGTTTGTTATAGTTTTGTAGATCTTTTCTTTTTTTGAGACACTTTATTTAAAGGGTAAACAATTTAGGCAATGGTATTTAATTAAATGGAAGCTTTTGGGGTGGAGAAGTGGAAAAAAACCTCTTATTGTTAACTTTTCCTATAGTGTTACATCAAAAATTAATTTATCACGCTATGACCTTTATAGATCACCATTTATATTCCTATTTTTCAGATTTCTTTTCCAAAAGTAGTACTTGGAGAAGAAACAGATTCATGGAAAAGTTGTCCTCTTTAGTTGTAATGAAATATAAAAGTAGAAAATATTAAAGTCTGATGTCAATTTTTACTCCTTGGTAATTTATTTATTTACACACCTAAAAGATTCCTGTTCTAAATTCAGAGTTCAAATTTGGATCTAAATGCTCCTTATCAGCCGCACCAAACATAACCTCCTGGAGAGCCAGAAGCTGGGGAATAAATCCAGGTTTCTTAAGATAGTGTGATACAAGTCTTCAGTTCCAAAGTGGATGGAGTACTCCAAGAGTGCACCAAGTGAGATGAGATTTATGGCCAGTACCTAGGGGCTGCTGCTTTAGGTAAAAGTCACTGGAGAAAGCATCCTCAGTGGTGTTTAAAAAAACCAAAAACCAACAAAGCCTACTCAGAATATATATTTTTCTAAGACAGCTGGTGACTGAGCTAAAAAAACGTTGTTCAACACTAAAAGAAGAGAGCCTGGAACACAGAAAGGTAGTTGGAGGAGTATATTGATTACCCTTATGAAATATAGAAATGCAAGCTACTCTGTGCTGTCATTACTTTGTTTTTCATCTGTTGTCAGTGAAATCTATTTATTGAATAGTTAACTTTTCCTGATGGATACAGTGATGTTGTCTCAAGCTAGAAATAGAATAATGTTGCAAATCTGTCCTCTCACGGTGCTGTATCTTCTCTGGAATTCTCTAAGTGCAGCTAAACATGAATTCTGCTCCAACCTTCATTAACTTTCCGGCCAAAGGGAAACCTAAACGGGGCGACACGTACGAACTTCAGGTGCGTGGCTTTGCAGCCGAACAGCTCGCTCGTTGGGTGGCTGACAGGACTGATGTCAATGTAAGTATATAGAGACTTTTCTGCACCACCACCTTTTAGAGCTCCCTTATGATGTAATTCCAGCTGTGAAATACGTCAGTTGTGTCCTGTGGAGCACAATTTGCTCTCATACTCTTTAAGTAGTTCTTGTCTACAAAAATCTAATTTAGCATGGGCCTACATCTTCAAGTTCCCTTATGTTTTGTGTTGTAGTAGTTTGTGTCATTCTGTATGTGATACAGAGAGAAACTCATTTCCTTCCTTCTCCCTCCTCTGTTCCTACAGAAGAAAAGCTGTCTTAAAATTATTAGGTAGGGTAAAGATGTATAAAACTGAACTTAAATTACTGAGGACAGAAGCAATACTTTCCAGATCAGATTTATTATATGGAAACTTTTTGTGCATGTGTTGATATTTTCCCCCACTCTAATATATGGTGGGGTTTATTAGCATGAACGTGGGTATAATAGATCATCCACTGGAGGAAAACAATTTAAATATCCTCTGGTTAGATCCGTGTGATAAGGCCACCAAACTACGCTGGACCGTTGATGCTGGGGCTGCTGCTGGCTGTCATCGGAGGCCTCGTGTATTTGCGTGGAAGCAACTTGGATTTCCTGTATAACAAAACTGGCTGGGCCCTTGCTGCTTTGGTGAGTCCTTATAGCTCGTGGCTGCCCCTTGTCAGGAGGTCTGTAGCAGTTTGAGTCTTGAAAAGGTTTTGCGTTTAAAGATGTTGAAACCCGGTAGAGGAAGATGAGGTGTGTTTAGTTTTATGATAGTCTGAGAATGTTGTCTGCTCTTGGTCTTTTCAACTCAGTACTTGGTTAGACGTCCTAGCTTTTATTTGTCTATGGGACAAAAGTCTGGCCTGGGGTTATATTCCAAACCAGAATGTTTTGGTAGAAACTGAAAAGAAATCAGGTAAAAAATCCGTATTAGTGCTGTTTTTTTCTTTTCTTTCCAGTGTTTTGTGTTAGCAATGACATCAGGCCAGATGTGGAACCACATTAGAGGTCCGCCCTATGCTCATAAGAATCCCCACACAGGACAAGTGGTAAGTCCTTTCTTTGTTTTCTTTTCTGCTGTGTTTCTACAGGATAAGGCTGATGCTAAAAGGGGCAAATCAGAGGGCAGATTCTGTTCTTGGCTTCTTTCATTGTAAGTCAGCAAGGCTGACCTCTCCTGCAGTGAGCCAGGCAAATTAGAGAGCTGTTGATTAGTTCAGAGAGGATCTGTCTTCTCTTCAAAATATGCCCTTAAAAGAGGGAGTTTGTTTTCTGTGAAACAAAAATGGTAGAGTTCCAGTCGAGTTTTAGACTTCATTCCTTTCTTGGCTCAGACGATGAGACTGCAAACTCTTAATTTACTACTAAGAAATCACAAAATGCCTATCTTAATCCAAATCAAGTGTGCTCAGTTGTGTAATTGCTGTGTGATAACTTCAGCAGTTACCGAGCGTTCCATTTTGATACAGTCTTTTGTTCAATGGTTCATTAATTTTCTAAGAAAGATGGCACTAATTCCATAAGGTTTTAGGGTCTTTTAGGTGTATTGTCTTCTGTGCTCAGCTTTCAAGAGACTAAAAAATGCAGTCTTTAATCAGATGAGAAATATTAATTTACTCTGTAGCCCCATTTTCAGGTTCTTGCTAGAAACTGCTCTAAGTGCTTTCTAAAGCATTAGACATATGGATGGTGCTCAGCTGGAAACAGGATGTACTGGTTCCACCCTGTTACCCTGGAGATAATTTTCCTTGTGTTAATACCTAGACAGTTCAAGGTCTTTTTGTGTGGGGAAACTTTGATTATTGTGGTAATCCCAGAAAGCTGAGAAGGTACTAAAATAATGCTCTAGGGTAGAGAGGATAGTGTGCAGAGTAACCCAAACGATTTGCTTGGTTCTGGAGCTGAGTAGGGTTGGTTAACGTGCAGATTCAAGAGGCTGTCCCTAAGTTGAGGAGCAATGTATGTAGCCTAAGAGTTTAGGTCAGGGAGTGAGTGAGTCAGACTTGGATCACAGTGGGTGCAGGAGGGTATAATTAGGAAATTTTGCCCTGCTGAACAGGGGATCTGGATTCTGAAGGTTGTAGCTACACTTGCACTTATCTGAATGGTACTTTGAGTTGATTGTGTGTGTTAATAGAAGGATTTTTGATGCTGACGCAGCTCTCCCCTCAAAATCAACAGCCAGATGCAATTATTTGTTCTCCATCTTCTGTCTCCTGAAAGAGACTGTTCCAAGCTCTGTAGCTGTTGTTAATCGTGTCAAAGACGATTCCAGTCTTTCCTCCATTCAATTACTCTTTGTCTCTTACAGAACTATATCCATGGGAGCAGCCAAGCCCAATTCGTGGCAGAAACACACATTGTTCTTCTGTTCAGTATCCTTCCTACTGAGAAGCGTGCGGTTGGTGATGATTTTTCCATTAGCTTATGGTGCTCCCTTTCCTCTGCGAGTACTTTAAAGGCTCGTAGCTCACCTGACACTGATGCAGAAGTTGTAGAGACTTTGTGTCTACAAAGCTATGCTTTTCCAATGCCAGTGGTCTTCAAATTGAATAGAAAAATGCTTTTTGCTTTCTCACCACCTTCTTCCTTGCTTCATGACTGAACACAGTGTTAGAGATGTGGCTCTTTATGGAATCCTAAGATTCTTCAGGAATAGTCCCTGGTGCTCTGTGCATGTTGCTTATCTTTTCAGTCTTACTTAGGTCTTGATTTGGTGTTGAATTCCTCCCTTTGTTACCGATACTACTTTGATTTTTTGCTTACCTTTACTTTTAATCTTGCCCCTCGTTCACACTAATGAGTCAGGATTTTTGTGTATCAAGAAAGGCAGGTAGAAACTTGCCTTTCTCATTTATATAAAAATATTTCTTTGGGGTCATAAGAATACTCTCAAATTCAGTGTCCTTTTCTTCTGTTCCCATGTGTATGGTTTTGATCCATCACCTGTAACTTTAGTCATCTCTGATTCAAGATTTTTTGTCCTTGTCTTGTCACCTGGGTCAGCCTATGCATTCTCTTACCTTTTATTCAGGATTTTTAATTTTATTTAATTTTGTTTTTTTTTTTCCTGCAGCTTCACAGTCCCAAATTGTTCACATTTTATAGCAGACAAGTATACAGCAAAGCAGACTTAATACAGACTTCATTTAAAGTACCTGTCCTCTCCACTGCTTGAGAAGGATTAGCAAATGCCTTCTGTTGCAACAGTCCTGCTCTTTAACAGAGTGACTTCTGCTAATTTCTACCTTTTCTCTTCTTGATTTATCTACGCAAATCCCCAGTTTCAGCAAGTGATGCATTGGTGTTTTTGTAACAAAATAATACAAAATAAGCAATTGATGTTTAAATATGTTTGTGTTAAAAAAACCCTTGCTTTTTTCTTCCTGTGTGTTCATTACCAGAGGTTATTTTTTTACACCTAAAACATCCATTTGGAGGGGGACTTCTGATCTCTTCCTGATTATTATTATACTTCTGGTGCACTCGGTCAAATTCAACCTAGAAAGTTTTTTTGTTGGTATTTATTTGTGGTTTTGCTACTTGTCCATTGTATTGTGGACCCAGTCTACCAGTTGCTGGAGGCATTTAGAATGGTAGAAGCTGGTGTAAGGTTCCTGGAGGTTGAAGTCATTTTTCTCTTGTGCTGAAGGTAAACTGCATCTGAAATAGAAGATTTTAGAGCAGCTCCATTGCAGTCTGTGAAATAGAATGAAATCTTTGGGAATTCTCTCTTGTTCCACTAGATCCACTATTATGCAGAGTCATTCTTTGAAGATCTCAGGCCTTTTAAGTTGTCTGCACTTCTTTAATTTTATGAGCTTTAGTGTTTTGTTGTTTTGGGTTTTTTTTAATTGAAGAATTAGAAAAAAATGAAATTCTGCTACTTAAATGATAAACTCTTAAACTAAATATTGCATTATTCATACTATTAACCGAGTACAATGCAGCAGTTGAATTCTTCTGGGGATTTTCCAGTGGAATAGATGAGGTGTGTTGTTTTGGTTTTGTTGTTTTTCAATGAGTTTTAGTCCCTCACTCATGGTGTGGGAGCTGAATTTCTGACATTAGGAATGAGTGTGTTATGCTGAGCCTATCGTATAGGATTGAGTGTGCTCTATTGAGCCTATTGTGTGCTGTTGATTTAGCCTTAAACAGTGTCTGTAGATGGTGGTGTTACTTTAGGAATGGTGCTCCTCCACGAAGCTGCCACTTCTGACATGGATGTGGGGAAAAGAAAAAGTAAGTACTAAGACCTTTCCCTTTACTGAAAAGATTTTATGATGCACTAGTTAATAGAAATGTTTTTGCACTGCGGGTTTTTCTGTACTTCCTTCCTCTAAGCAAAAGGGAATAGTTCACTTTTTCAGCATCCTTTGGAGTCGCTCAGCAAACCACAAGATAAAGCCCTTTTAGGAGCTGGGGGGATACAAAGGTGCTTGGCAGCCTTTTGCTAGTAAGGGCAAGACAAAGGGACTTAAAAGTTTCTCCTAATGGTATAAAATTGTTTTACAGTAGGAATTGGAAAGCAAATTGATATTTAGTTCTTCACGGTGACTCTAACAGCCAGATCTCATCTGACCAAATCTATACATGTCCCAGAATGCTTTTGAACACCCCAGTCACTGGTGTTTTGGGGACTGCTGTCCCATTACCAGGATCTTACTCTGCATCTCTTGCAGTTATGTGTATTGCTGGCATTGGCTTGGTGGTGTTATTCTTCAGCTGGTTGCTGTCTGTCTTCAGATCTAAATACCATGGCTACCCGTACAGGTATGTCTGTCTTTTTGCTTTCTTTTTATTTTCTCTTTCTGCTTTAGTCATTCTTTTCCTGTGTTTTGCAAAACAGCTACAACACCGTGGGCTTTTCTGAAGGAAATAGGTCAACACAAAGGAGAACTTTGTGATCTCAAGTGTGATATTAGAAGTTGGTCTTGGTTGGCTGGGTTTTTTTTCCATCTGGACTGTATGATGAATGACTCTATTCCTGGTATTTCCTTGGCTGGTGATATTAATATAAACTAAAATAGAGAAATAGGCAAAGGGCCTATTTCCTGAAATCTAATTTGGTGGGGTAATGCTCTTGTAAAAATACTCTGCTTGATTCTCAGAGTGGCAATATTGGTTGCTCCAAACTCCAGAAATAAAAATATTTGGTGGATATCATGATTTTTCTGTCTGGCCAAAGGAAAGATTGTGGTACTTTTCATGCCATTACATAGTATAAAATATTTCTAATTTCATAGAAATATCTCAGCCAATTTATACTGAAAAGTGTCTTTTTTTCTCCTTTCCCTACTCTTTTCTTCCTCCATGTTTATTAATCTTTATTGTGAGAACAAGGACGATGGCTGATGCTTTAAAACTGCACACACTTGGGGATTGCCTCTGTAAAAAGTCTAATGTTATTAATCGACTGCTCTCTCTATATATGACCAGTATAGCTATCTTGCATGTTTTTACTAGATTTTATGCATTTTGAAGGAAAAAATACACATTAAAGGACCAGATTTTAATCATCTCAGCCTCTGCAAAGAGTTCAGCTTGCCTGGAAGGTTAATCCCATTGGAAAATATTATCCAGTTTCAATGAGAATTCAGTTTTTATTTAAAAATACCTAAATAATAAAACTTATTATTTCATGAGGACTCTTCTCAAGACCAGGAGAGAGCTGAACTTATTCCCTGTAGTTCTGTCATAGTTGCATCAGGCCCAGCTGCTCATTCTGGTTTGTTTTTTTTTTCCTGGCATATGTGAAAGTGAAGAGGAATGTTGCTCATTTTCTATTTCTTACATAATTAACGAGCGTTTATTATTTTGTTCTTGTAGTTTCCTAATGAGTTAAAGGATTCCAGAAACCTGTAACATCAGAAAAGTTGTGACTGAAATTGCACGTGATGGAATGGAAGAGCTAAATCTGTATGGTTCGTGCTACCTCTCTTTACACTGAATGAGATAGTTAAACACTGAACCAAAGATGACGTGTAGTGCCTTAAATATAACAAGGAATTTGCTCTGGAGGACGCAGAGTATTAAAATGCAACCTCTTTATCATAAGCTTTACATCTTCTTAAACAACTCTGCTTCTAGTGAAATTCAGAACTTAATTTTTAGTGCTACATTTCCGTAGACTAACTAGAAACAGTACTTTAAGTTCAGTTGGATAATCTCTTTTCCATGTATTTCTTCTTCCCTCAAATATTTATCACTGTATTTCCTGTTTGGGCGTAGCAGGTGGCAATAGCTTCTCTGTCGTGCCTTTTTACTCTTGAGAAAACATCTTTGTGTACCTGGAAATCTTTTCCTTCGATCTGTGTGCCACTCTTGGAGCATACTCCGAATTCCAGTGTGGAATGTGGATGTGTTAGAGCTGTGTCTCGTTTTTGAGATGAGTATGTAACTGCTGTATGATGCAAGAGGTGGTTTCACAGATGGAGAATTTTCAACAGGTAGAACTGAGCTATTAATTCAATTATTCGTTATAAACTTTCTTTGCCAAATGTTGAAACTGAAACATTTTAAGTTGTAAACGTTGGCTCAGAGGTGAAAAAAATTATTCTTACACTGACCAATGCACTCAAAAATACAAGCCCAAACTACAAAGGTAACTAGCTACCTGTAGCATGACTTAAACATTACTAACTGGCTTCCAAGTTACTGCTCAGAGCCCTGACAAACCAACAGGTATCAGATTTTTTGGTCACTGTGTAAATTCTTACATTCTCCCTCCATTTGTTTTCTCTGTGGTGTTGTCCTTGGGGAGGATGTGGGAGTGGGCAGAGAGACCTAATCCCAAGATAAATGTTGTTACCCCAGGAAAGATTTGTTAACCTTAAAATTGAATGCGTGTGCCTGTTGCTTTCTCCTTTTGTTCTCTTGCCTCACAAAGATACTTTGCCTTAAGGATCCTTGAGAGAAGACTTTGTGCCTCAGCCCAAACGGGTGCGTAGTTCAGCGCCTGTACTAAAGAAATCCTGCAGCCTGGTTCAGTAATACTCCCTTTTGTAGGCTGTGGTGATCTTGGGGGTTACTAATCAGAGGAAAATACGATGAGACTTTTGTCTCCTGCTTCTGCCTCTCCCCTGTCTTCAGGGGTTACAGAATTTGGACTTTTTAGATGGAATCTCCAAAAGGACTGTATCATTCAAAATAGAATGTTATTCTTATGCAATTTTGCTAAATTAACACACATCTCAAGTGCCTTAACTTCACTAATTTAGTTGTTTGATGTTTCAACTTGTTGAGATGCATTTTTCTATGCCATACAGAATGACAAGGTTTAGTGGAATGGGTAAATTGTGTGCCTGACTGGATTTTTGGACAAGTTTCAATAAAATTTTTTAGTCTAATCTATGCTCCTGTGTCTTTTGAACTTGAAGATAAATCAAACTGAATCTTTATTCTTCCATTATTGCTTCAAGATGTTAATAAAAATGTCTGTATGTAGTAAATAACCTGAGTATGGCTGAGTAGACTGGATTAGCAGCCTATATGTGTTTATGTGGGAAACTGCACCCCAAAATGTCAATATGAGGGATGCTCTGTAGACAAATAATTGCATAAATATTGCAGGGTATTTACTTGGATGCCCCGAGGTGAAAATCTTAGCTTCCTGGAGTCCTAGGCAGATCAACTAAGAATGTTTCTGGAGGTGGAATCTCACTAGCACTGCTGATTTGCCTGGAATAACTCCAGGCTGCTGTACCTGTTGCTTATTTTCCTGCCCTGTTGGTACAATGCTTCTCATAAACTTTTAGGTTGGTTGTACTTCAGACATTAGCAGTGCAGGTGAAAGTGGCTTTCAGTCTCATTCTAATTTTTTTTTTAAAACTTTGGCTGGTTTCTCATTTTTCTGCCATGGTGCATTATTTATTCTGTCCCTCTAAAAAGCATCTAATCCTATATTGACTTGATTTTAAAGCAGTTGCACGTTATGCTGGGTGGATGCTGGAGACGTGTTGGCCTTCCACTTAGGGTGGCATAGACGTTGAGTTTCAGACTTTCCTCTTTTTCATGTGCTGACTTATGAAATGCAAATGCTGACTTTTCCCAACAGTTTTTCCACTCTCTAGGCTGAAATTGAAGTGCACGGAGGAGGGAACGAGTGCGATGGTGGAGCAAAAGAAGATTGAGTGCTTGCAAGGACCTGTAGCAGATTTAGGGAGGATGCAGTTCTGGAAAGATTTGACTTGTGCAGCAATTGAGAGGTAATAGCCAGCTATAAGTAGTACCCAAAGTGATTCTTTGGGACCCCTGGCACATGCATCTCACTAACCAGTTAGCATCATAGTGTTCTGAACCATCAGAACAGTGGTGGAAGAGGCAGTGCGTTCGAGAACTGGTATGCTCAAACTGGGAGTTTGATGAGGCCATCTCCCTTAGAAAGGGAGTCACTAAACAGCCCAGAAGTACCTTCAAAGCTCACCTTTTGAGGGCACTTGCTGTAATACAGGGAGGAAATGGTATATTCTGTAGCTGGAAATGGACGGTGGGGTTTTGTTATTGTGGCTGGTCTCAAAGATTGCTGCTTTTTCTGCTTTTGAGAAGGGGCTGTGGTGTACTTGGAATAATAGCTAAAAATGATTTAGGGCGTTCAGTGAGCTAAGCCCAAGGCAAGACAGTAAATCTGATTGCATTAATCAAGATAATGGTTTGTGTTATCCAAGATTTACTGGAAGCTCCTGTCTTCAAACCATCCTAGTGTTCAGCACGCGCCGTGTCGCTTCATGGTGGTGCCCAGTAGATGTTCCTGCAGTTCAACCTTTAACAGAGATGCTTCATAAGCACGTGGTCGTGAGCAGAGCTGCTTAGTCCTCCAATAAGGTGGAAAATCTGCTCAGCCCTGATTCTGCTGTGTTTGGCTTGGCACTTGTGCAAATAACATCATTACTAGCAATGATTTCTGATAGTGCGTGTTAAAAAATTATCTGGTCTGGAATACAAAATCACTTCTAATGAAATCAGATTTTTTTTAAGTTAAAATTTCAAAGTGCTTTCATCCGTTCTGAGAAATAAATTCTCACAAAGGATTTGGAAAAGTACTGGTGCTTTGTGTCTCTATTGGACCTTGATGTTTACTGCCTTCTCATGCTGAAAAGCCTTAATTATCAAATACAAACCACTACTCAACTGATTCCACACCAGCACTTTGAACTTTATGAAG
>JANHFX010018128.1:39638-52146 GCA_027560015.1 Chloroceryle amazona | reverse complement strand
GTGGTGCTGAGGGCCAGGGGTCAGTGGTGCCCTGGCAGTGCTGGGGGATGGTTGGACTCCAGGATCTGAAAGGTCTCCGCCAAGCAGAACAATTCTATGATTCTAACCTTAACAGTGAACTAACTCTCCTAAATGTACACTTCCATTAGCCTGTGTGGCTTGTGGAATTAAAAGACAGTAACAAAGGTGTTACTCGTACTTTCAAGTACCAAACTTCCTCAGTATCTTTAAAACCAAACTCCATTTCTATGTAGGCAGACATGACCTGATGAGAGCTTCATTCACCTGGCTGAGGAAACAGGATCTGACCTTTATTGCACTTGTGACTAAAATGAGACACTTGAGTAAATTACCTGACTCTAAAACCTTCTGGGCTTCCAGAATGTCTATTAACTTTACTAAAAGCAGCAACTGTCCAGTTCTTCTGAAGAACAGGTTATTCAGTTATACATCTAAATAAGAGCCTTGAATCCTGTTTTTTTAAGCCAAAGAAAGTTCTTTTTGTGTTTGGTTTTGTTTTTTTTTTTCACTGTGCCTCACGCCTGTTAAAACTTTTATCAGTATTGTTAAATCTTTTTATTAAATATTATTATTATTTACTAACTGTCTGAGAAATCTTTTAACAATTGATTCATCCCATTTGAAGTCAATCTGATTAGTCTCTGGTTTGAAAGCTTACTTGTCAAAGAAACAAGAATATTTTTTGTCAAAACAGCTATTTGGGCTTCTTTGTCACTTAGTCCAGGAGTAAGCTTCATACTTCTTTCAGACAAAAGCATAAAGACATAAACTTTTTACTGTCTTATCTAGTTTATAACCCAGAAGATATTTCCTTAAAAAAAAGGGTTTAGTTTGCTAATATAGTATCTGATGTGTGTGCCAAGAGGAGTTCTGCATGCACCACATTATGCCATATATGGGGATCCTATAAATTGTACAGGACAGCAGTGTTCCAGTCATTAATATTGAACCAGATTCTTACTTCTTCAGACAGAGGGGAAATCTTTCACTCTATTTATATCCATCTCCTCTCCCAAGATCTCCTGGATATCAGAAAATGCTTTTGAGATGGTTCCACAATGATCTGCAAAGGACAGGGGGGAAGCCTGGCTGTTAAAGCTTGTAGGTAGTGCTGCTGAAGGAATAGGAATTACCTACTACATCCCCCCATTTCCAACTGAAACTGGCTAAAGCCACCCATTCGTCCTTGTCCCTGAAGGTGGAGCCTCTCTTCATCATTTTGGGGATTTCAAAAAGCTACTCAATGGAAAAATCCATGATCACAGAGCTTCAGCAGGGTCACGCTCTTAGGGGACCGGAGAGAGGCACAAGAGGGAGAGAGCTGCTCTGCTTCAGGCCTCTGGGGAGCTACTAGTGGTATTAGATGTGCAATTTATGGCAGAATTTGGTCCATAAATTCGTCATTGCTGGTGATGAAATAGAAGCTCTTCTTTATTTTCAGGTCTAGTTCAATGAGCAGAACTGTCAGTTCCGCAAGCTGCTGTGTAATAAAAAAATCTCATGTCACATCAGATGAACCCCAAAGTGTTACGTTTCAAATCATTTTGTCTCCCAAAGGATATTTTCAGCACGGGGACGTTGCTGTCCAAACCCAGCCATTTAGGTTTCCAACTCTGACAAGTCATTTTGGTTCTCAGCATTGGCAGAGAGGTGGCGTACATGATCTACTGGGTTTCTTTCACCTCTCCTCTCTAGTTCCATCCTCCCTCAGATCAGCTCATTACCAATTAAAAAGAGAGGTCAGCTACGTAACAGTCATTTACTGCCTACAACTCTTGGTGGTGTTGTGTTATTGTTCTCACAGGCGTGGTTCCCAACTATTGTTAGAAATATTGGAAAATATTAATTACAACTTTTGCTGAAAAGGAACAAAGTCCCCTTGTTAAAATAGGTCAGGAAAGGAAGAGCGGTAGCTGAAAACCTTTTTGAAATGGATTCTGGAGATGATGTCTCACAATGTGACACGCTGTGTTCTGCTGCATCCGTCCTATCAAACAGATTACGACCCAGAAGCTGATTGACTCTACAAAATGTGATGAGGCCTTAGCACAGTGTGTCAGTTCAGACTCCAAAACACATGGAATCCTCCCAAAACATAGGCTCTGTCGAAGCAACAACGGCGAGGTTATCTCACGCTGATTTTCTTCTTACTGCGAAATGTACCAACTAGAAAATAAGGTTTCAAAAAGGGAAATGAATTCATTTTTCAGAATAGGGCAGCAGAGATGCAAAGGAGGAGAAAGAGTGATTTTGAAACTTCCAATCTACTGGGGTTTGCAGATTAGTGGCTGAACAGCTGCGCCGGTAGCTGTGTGACTGTGCTGATAGGAATCAGGATGTCACGCAGCTCCGGACCATGAGGGATGCAGGCTGTCAGCGTGAGAGGGAGGTGGGCTGCGAGGTCAGAGGAGAGAGCCTGTGCGATGGGGAAGATGTAGGAACTACAGGAGAGTGTGTGGGGCAAGGAGAAAAGCCGGCTGTAGGGCTTGGCGTAAGACCAGACAGAGAGCAGATGTTCCTACTGGGTGTGGGGTAGTGGGTACGTGGCAGCTGGGCTGGAGGATGGTGGGGTGTGGGGGGAACACGTGAGGCTCAGGGATATATTCAGGGTCCAGCCAGAGGAAAGTATCCTAGAAACTACAATAACAGGCTTTCGAGGAGATAAAGCCACGTACCATTATATGACTTTCACGAGCATAAAGCACACGAGACCTAAATAAACAAGACCCCTCACATCCTGAGTGTGCCCACAAGTGCTGCTTGATCCATTTTCTATAGGCCAGGTATTCAACTCCCGGGTTTTGGGGTAGATAAGGTAAGGTTACATTAAATATGCTTAAACTGGGATTCATGTAACTTGGTTTTAGTCGTCTATGATGGATATCTACAGCTGAGTATTCAGCCTCGGATCCTTCTGGACTCTGGAAAGAACCAGCTATCCTGTGGTGACTCATCTGACATATTTGGATGTTTTCTTCAGGATAAAAATGAATCACATTTTAAAATGTCAATTTCTGAGCACTGATTATAAGGAAACTATTGACAAACTCAGACGAGTTCCACCTATATCGCCTGCAGTAACATCAGTGAGGTTTATGATCTATTCAGTGGGAGGATTATATATGTACCTGCATGTACATACATATTTATTAAAATATGACCTTGACACCAACAGATATTCTGGATTATGAACCAGGACAAAGGTTAACATAAGCTTAAAATAGTGAAGGAAACCATAGGAGAGGAAAATAACAATCCTCTCAATGAGGACCATCTATCTCAGAAGCAGTTTCGTTGCTGTACTGCAGAGACCTTTAATCCATATCGTGTTCACCTGGCAGGTAGCATAGACAGAAACACATCAGGAGCACACAGCAGACAGATCGTGAGGTATTTTGGGGATTGGCACATCATCTCAGTCCCCAAAAACCTAACTCATGGAGTTCTGACGTAACATGAAAATCTCCGTTTCCATTTTTAAAACCTATGCTTTTTAACCTGACTGTTGGGACATTAAAAAATGGAAAAGACCTAAATTCAAAAGTTTAAAATTAAAGAAGAAACACAAATATACTTTCTCCTGCTAGGAAGATACACAGTGTTCAAATGGTAGAGATTTAACTTCCCAATACCACTATCTATACAAACATATAAACATTGTGTTCAGGTTCTCATCTACTGGAGAGAGTCCAATGGAGGCTATGAGGATGATGAAGGGGCTGGAACACCAGCCTTATGAGGAAAGGCTGAGAGACCTGGGGCTGTTTAGTCCAGAGAGGAGAAGACTGAGAGGTGATCTTAGGAATATCTATAAATCCATGAGACTGGGCAGCAAGAAGGCAGGGACAGCCTCTTCTCAATTGTGCCCTGTGATAGGACAAGAGGCAATGGATCCAAGCTGGAGCACGGGGAGTTCCACCTCAACATGAGGAAGAACTTCCTTACTGGGGGGTGACAGAGCCTGGAACAGACTCCCCAGAGAGGTTGTGGAGTCTCCTGCTCTGGAGACTTTCAAGACTTTCTGCATGATCTTCCCTAGTTTTGTCCTGCTCTGGCAGGGGGGTTGGACTTGATAATCTTCAGAGGGCCCTTCCAACCCCTGCCATTCTGGGATTGCTTCCCACCTTGATTGCTAAGATGTGCTTTCCTTGAGACTTCAGAAAAGTTCCCTGGAGCACTAAAAGTTTCCTCACCACTTCTGTGGTCCCCCCCCTTACAGCAGGGAGGATGTCCTTCCAGCACCTGAAAGGGGCCTATAAGAAGCAGGGGAGGGTTTATTCACAAGGGTCTGCAGTGACAGGACAAGGGGTAATGGCTTTAAGCTAGAAAAGGGCAGATTTAGGTCAGACATTAGGAAAAAGTTCTGTAATATGAGGGTGGTAGATCACCAGAATAGGTTGCCCAGAGAGGTGGTGGAGGCCCCATCCCTGGAGACATTCAAGGTCAGGCTTCCTGAGGCTTTGAACAGCTTGACCTAGGTGAAGATGTCCCTGCTTATTGCAGGGGGGTTGCACTAGATGACCTTTAGAGGTCCCTTCCAACCCACACCATTCTATGATTCTATAAACAAAACCACAGCTACCTCCTTATCTCCTTCCTATAGGTGCTGAAATGAGAATATAGCAGCACACCATCCTTTTCTGACTCATTGAATGCACAGAAAAAGCCCCAAACCTGGAGCAGAGCGTGGTAGTGAGTTATCTGTGTAACAAGGATGATCCATCCCATCTCTGCAAGTATTGCTTTGAAGGCAGCACCAGTAGCATCTGGTTGCCAGTATAGGAATTGAATGGAGCTGATAAAATAGAACTGGACTTTATTTCAGAGATAGAGACAATGCCTTTCAAAATCCCACTGGAAACCCTTATCTAAAC
This sequence comes from Chloroceryle amazona, assembly GCA_027560015.1. Lineage (NCBI taxonomy): Eukaryota > Metazoa > Chordata > Aves > Coraciiformes > Cerylidae > Chloroceryle > Chloroceryle amazona. The sequence goes on along the minus strand of JANHFX010018128.1, from coordinate 47,251 downwards.
CAGCTTGGATAAGAATACTATCAGCCAGGGTGGAAAACCAAGAGATCCAAACAAAGGATGATGATAAACACGGTGTAGCCAAGTTGGGAGGAGATGTCCAGTGGGGTGTGGCAAGGAGGATTGTTAAGCTTGGGTTTATTTAGCAGCTTTATTAATGATCTCAAAGAAGGGGTGAAAAGCACATGAATAAAACATGCCCTGGATACTCAACTGGGACATCATGTGTACACCATGAAAAATGAAAACCAGCACAAAGCTCTAGGCAGAAATTCTGCAGTGAAGCACAGAGAGATGCACAGTAGCTCCAGAATTACCACTGTTTTCTTATTACAGAAGAAGAAGTTGAGCCCTCATCTTTCTTAAGGAAAAACAAAGGAAAAAAAAACTGCCTAAAAGGGCAAGGACCATGGCCTGAGGGAAGATTCACAGGAGAAAAAAACCCTTATAATGGTCAGACTCTGGAAATCCATGTGCCCTCAGCTTCTCTTAGAGATACCATGGCTGAGGATATAATTTCTACTGGTGTGTGTCCCAGCACTGCTTGGTTCTCTTTGCTTGTGGATCAGCAATGTAGGTGCCAAATTCCATGCAAAGAGAAGTCAGCTATGGAAAATAGTGCAGACCTAATGGTAAAATCCCACAAAATTGCTTTTAAGTAGGTTGCTTTTTAACATTTTCCTTCTACATGTTAATATTTACATAAACAACCCGTGGAGCTGTGGTGCTGAGGGCCAGGGGTCATTGGTGCTCTGGCAGTGTTGGGTTAATGGTTGGACTTGATGATCTTAAGGGACATTTCCAAACGAAATGATTCTGTGAATCTATGGTTCTCTAAATAACCTTCTAAATGTGACTTTTGATTTCAGATGCCCACTTCAGGAGGGCTCATCCTGAGTCCAGTTAGGTCTTGTGCCAGCTGGTACTGGGTATCTGAACACTGACGAGCTGTTACGGGTTTTTCATGTCCATAGCTTCTCAAAATTAAACTCGAGATAATTTTTGCTGGACATACATGTTCAAAGTGGGAAAATCCCTTTGAAATTCATGGCTGGCCATGAATTTGTAGATCAAATAGTAGAGGAGTGGTTTTCAAGTCTCTAATTACATACCTAGAGGCATAACTCAAACATTTTCTTTTCCTGTGGAGGGACTCCTAGAGATACACTGCTTCTCCAGTGCAGACGTCTTTGAGAAATATTACAGGATTTTAATATTGCACTAAAACCTGTCTTTCAAGCTGATGAGGTTGCTCTACATCTAACTTTTGGGTTGGTTTATTTCTGAAATAGAATATGGAAGAGCGTGACTCAGGAGAAGGTTCCTCTCACTCAAAGCACCTGGACTAATGAGGAGAAGTAAAAAGCGTTGAACAATTCCTCTGCTTTTTTTTGACATCCACATACAGATGAGATCAATCTTATCCTACAGGTGACTATTTTTCCTCAGTTAATATGAAGGATTCTGTAGTGATTTGCTCAGATAAAAATACTTCTGTTGGGTCAAATTAATTCCAACTGGGTGGTTTTCATTCTCTTAGAGAAGCAACACCAAAGAAAAGCCACTCTCCTACTTCTCTCCATCTACTCATTTATACTTTGTACCTTTAGGGGCCTTGATTTTTCCTTGCACAAACATTCTGTTCTATACCAGCTTTATATTTGTTCTCCTTGTAAATGGGAAAAAAAAAGAAGAAAAATTCTGAAGATGCAACTCAGTGAACAACCAGACCTATTGTGATTTTTGTATCTAAAAAAATCTAACCAGGAGGTGATATTAAAACTTTACATCCCAGAATGTTATTACAACGTGTATTAAATCAATAGCACAATGGCAGGTAAAAGGATTTCACAATCTCACTGGTAAAACTTGTCTTGATTCCCAGTCCCTTTTATCAACGACTTGGTCCAGCTCCCTCTCCAGCCTCTTGGAACAGGGTGTTTATTGGGCTAATAAAACCCAGTGGAGGGAATTCAACAGTCACTCTCTATTAATGAGTTAACATCACTCAGTCACCTACAATTTAATTTTTCTAAGACCCTGAGATTTTAATTTGAGTAATACTTCTATTAATTACAATGTCTAATAACAATGTCTAATTCAGACATCTGTTAAAAGTATGTAATGTTAATTTATTGGAAAATCTCCAGCAGTGCTCAATTAAAATGTTCCCCACTTAAGTTAATGCATATGATTTGTAATGAATAGCAAAATTAGATACTGTTAATAAAAATAAGAGCAAATTAAAAACAATTAAAAATTTAAGACTGAGAAAAATTAAAGACGCGGAATTTTTCGTTAGGGGGCAGAGGAAGAATTTTTGCAAGGAGGATATTCTCACGCGGGTTCGGGAGGCTATTGCGCCGAGGATTGCTCTAAATCAGCTCCTTCAGGAAGTGTTTGCTGCACAAAACACTGCGGGAAATAACATTAATCCTTACTGATTAGATTTTTCTTGCTTGGATTTCAGATATTCTTCCCTTTCCTTTAAATAAGAAGCCTCACTCACAGGCCTATATTTGGCAGAGTGGGTTTGGCTATTAAATAATTCCGCCGCTCTGCAGGATCTCTGTGAATTGGTGAAACAAACGGGGGGGTTTTCTTCTCACCCAAACGTTGTCGTCGTGTTATCCTTTTAGAAATGGATTTAGCCAGGCGTTGCAATACACCGAATAAACCACGGTGCAGAACAACTGACATTTCTTATTCATTTTGGTGCTTGGGCTTTTGTTGTTGGGTTTTAATTATTATTATTTGGGGAGGGTGGGGGGGTTGGGTTGGTTTGGTTGGTTGGTTGTTTTGTTGGGTTTTTGTTGGGGTTTTTTCTGGGGTTGTTGTTGTTGTTGTTGTTTGGGTTGGTTTTTTTTCCTTCCGAAGATGTCAGTGGCTTTGAGCAAGAAGCAGCGTGCAGCCTCTGATAGAGTATCTCGCTCGTACACATTCCCCCTTGATGGCAGATTATCTGCCTGGAGGTTGCATTAGGCTTCAGTCAGCTGTCAGTCAGCAGATGAGCAGGAACGGTCCAGTGCTTCTTCCCCCCCTCCCTCCCTCACCCATCTGACAGTGATAAATGACCAGACCTAATGCTCAGCTAAGCTTGACGGGGCCAGGCCTCCCCTCACAATCTGTTTTCAGACGAACATCAGCCTTTTTCTGGTAATATCCCCCGTCGGCACAGAGAAGGCAGGATGGGGGAGCACCAAGGTTAGGCCAACTGGCTTTTCGTTCTCAAAAAAACCTCAAACAATTATGATTTAATTACTCAGAGAAGCTCATAATCTGATGGCAAAAATAAAAGAGTGTTATAAACCAGCAGGATGAGCATCAATTAACTCTCTCCTTAAACGGATACATCTCCAAGCTTCACAAATCCACCTCAGTCTTAAAGAGAGTTTATCCCAAGTGCTCGTCCTCTTCGTGAGGCAACAGCATGGCGTGGTTTCTTTAGCTGTAGCTGAAGCTGATTCTAAAAAAAAAGATGATTTTTAAAGTGCAATGGGAAGTAGTTACCCCATTCATAAAAATTTAATACAACTTCACCTTGAACAGCTACTGCAGTTTAAGGCTGATGCTCTGCTTCTTAGAAATACACCAGGAAATATTCCATACTTGACTATTTTATTTTTTTTTTTCAATTTTATCTTAGGCCAAGTAAACTACTTCAGGATTCTAGGCTCAAGCTATTTTTTTTTAATGAAACTAACGACCATTGAACCTCAAACTAGCCACTGACCCCTACAAGACCATATCCACAGTTAGAGTCCACCAGGAATAGATGCTTCACAGCAAACACCCAGTTCACACTTTGTACCTTCCAGAGTGTGCAAGGGATTTAGAGTGAAGTGCAAGAAGATTTAAACTGAGCAGTGATGCGTGTGGCTGTTCAGACAAGCTAAGGACACAGTTCTCATACGGTAACTAATTCTACAAAAAACATCTCAAAATACTAAGGAGGGTATTATTAGAAGAGGGGCAACGGAGCTGGGGAAAGGGCTGGAGCACAAGGGGGGTGAGGAGCAGTTGAGGGACCTGTGGTTGTTGAGCCTGGAGCAAAGGAGGCTCAGGGGAGCCCTTCTGGCTCTGACAGCTCCTGACAGGAGGCTGGAGCCAGGGGGGGTCGGGCTCTGCTCCCAAGGAACAAGTGCCTGGGCAAGAGGAACCAACCTCCAGTTGCCCCAAAGGGAGGTTGAGGTTGGAGCTGAGGAACAATTTCTTCCCTTTGAGGATTGTCCAGGCTGCCCAGGGCAGTGGTAGAGTCCACACACCTGGATGGACTGAAAAGCTGTGGAGCTGTGGTGCTGAGGGACCATGTTCAGTGGCAGTGCTGGGTTAACTGTTGGACTCAATGATCTCAAAGGTTTTTCTAACCAAAACAATGTTATGACTCTATGATAACTAACTCTAACAGCAGCACGGGTAGGGTTCTGTTCCTAAATTCCACCAAAGACACGTTTCTTCACTGGCATTGCACATCATGCCTTAGAAAATGTACGCTTACAGGGCACCTGGGAGAGTAATCACCATGGCTGACTATGCAGTAATGGAGCCACATGCCATGGACAGGAGTATTCCATGTCTCACAGCACCAGAAGGAACAGGCTGCTCCTTGAAGTACTCGGACAATAAGATGAACTGGAAGGGGAAGATACTGGTTGCATCTTGGGGCATTTGGGGTGCACAGACCTGAGACAGGCATGATAAGTTCAACCTTGTGTTTGAGGTACACTGAGAAAGGATTTCTCCCTTCAAAAAGAAAGAAATTGGATCTGGAATCTCCATCTCTCCATTGACTGGGGAAGAAGAAACACGGGAGATTTTAGCTCCTTTACAATAAAGTTGGTAGGCTTGGGGAAGTGAGGATGGAAAGCAGCCCAGCAGAAAAGGACCTCTGGTGCTGGTGACACGCAGATGAACATGAGCCAGTGTGTGCCCAGGTGACCAAGAAGGCCACCAGCATCCTGGCCTGGATCAGAAATGGTGTGACCAGCAGGACAAAGGCAGTGATGGTGCCCCTGCACTGGGCACTGGTGAGGCTGAAGCTCGAGTGCTGTGTTCAGTTTTGGGCCCTTCACCACAAGAAAGACACTGAGGTGCTGGAGCGAGTTCAGAGAAGGGCAACAAGGCTGGTGAAGGGTCTGGAGAACAAGTCCTAGGAGGAGAGGCTGATGGAGTTGGGATTGTTTGGCCTGGAGAGGAGGATGAGGGGAGACCTTCTTGCTCTCTAGAGCTACCTGAAAGGAGGTTGTAGTAAGGTAGGTGCAGCCTCTTCTCTGGAGTAAATAATGACAGGAGTAGAGGAAATGGCCTGAACTTGCACCAAGGGAGGTTTAGATGACTTATTAGGAACAATTTCTTCACTGCAAGAGTAGTCAGGTGCTGGAACAGGCTGCCCAGGGAGCTGGTGGATTCACCATCCCTGAAGGTATTCAAAAAACGTGTAGCTGAAGCACTTCAGGACACGGATGGTGAGGTGCTTTTTGGTTTTGCTGGGGTTTTTTTGTTGGTCTTCTTTTGTGTGTGTTGTTTTTTGATGGTGGTGGGTGGGGATTTTTCATGATTTGTTTATTGTTTTTTCGGGGGGGTTGACAATTGGATGTGGTGATTATGAGGTCTTTTCCAACCATGACACCTCTGTGATTCTTTATGCTGAAGTTAGCTCTGTTACACTAAAGTTACTTTCTATGAATAGCACTACGAATCACAACAAATTTCCACTCAAAGCTGAAATTTCTTTTGAAAATCATCCAAATGAACATTTTAAGCCATTATGTCAAGAAATATAAACAAATAAAGCACGTAGGGATATAGGCTGGTAATCTAAGATGATTCATCTCATCCTAAGCCAGTCATCCCTAGTAGTTAAATCACACCTTGAGGTATGATTCATTTATCACCCTGTGCCTGTTACGGAGCCAGTGGTGACTGGCTCAGCAACACCTACGCCCTGAGCACCTGAATTTTGGCCAAACGAATCTAATGATTTTGCTAATTGCAAAGAAGTGATTTGTCATCATTTCCACTGTACAACCCAATGTTAATAAAATTTTCTAGGGAATCCTGTCCTAAAGAATGTCACTTCTGCGAGGGAAAAACCAAAGACACCAAGGCCAGTGGGAGGGCAGACTGGGGTGTTATGGGAACACAAGTTGCACTCTGATATTTATTCTGTTGGCAGACAGATAATAACATAATTAACAGGGAAATTCACTTTTTTTACATAACAGGAATTTAACCTTTCTTCCAATCAAGAAGAATAAAGTGTATGTTATCCAAATATGCAACACACTCCTTTGAGTAGAGAATCTGTTTTCTGAAAATTGCCTCCTTTTTCTAACTAATAAAGTTCTAACTAATAAAAAACATCTTTTTAGAAATGTAGCTTTGAATGAACCATGTCCCTCAGCACCACATCTTCACCGCTTTGAAACACCTCAGGGGTCACGGGGACTCCCCCCCTGCCCTGGGCAGCCTGGCACAGCCCTGGACAAACCTTTTGCAGAAGAAATTGTTCCTCAGCCCCAACCTAAACCTCCCCTGGGGCAACTTGAGGCCGGTTCCTCTTGTCCTAGAGACACTAAGTGCTCAGTGTGGCTGCTGAGGGCAAAGATTCCACTTTGCTTTTGGAAGCGGTTCTTGCACACGCGCTGCTTGCTGCTCTCATTGGCAGACATCTGTCACTCGCTCCTCTCCTGCGGCCGGCAGCGGCCAGGTGCCCAGTTAAAGATTGGTGGTGGGGTGAGCAGCAGATGTCAGTGAGCGTCGTCTCCGCAGCGAGCTCCCTCCGTGCCAAACTCAACACTGTTTGCTTAACGAAACAACTGAGGATGAAAGGGAAGAGTGACGTGGAAAAAAAAAAAGCAATTGAAATGTTCTTTGGAACAGACCACGGCGGCAAAGTTCAGTTTCAAAGGACGGAGGGGTCCTGATCTACCAGATACATCATGTCACGTGGATTCCTCTGATCTTGAGAGACCTTTGGGAGCTCCAGCTCACCGAACGGTAACGTATCAAAGGAGTGTCCGTGGGGCTTGGAGTGCAAACATGTAATATGCAGAAGGCACAGGGAGTTCAGAAGGCTCTGAGTCCGTGCCCACGGAACAGATACTCCCATGCTGGGAGACCATCTGACAGCCTCCTCCTTTTAGATGACTCTTCACATCAAAGGTGACCTGAAAAAAACTTTTTTTCAATACATTAAAAAAAGAAAAAAAACAAGCTCCCAAATGTAAAAATCTGAAAGTCCACCTACAAGAGCCATCCCTCTGCTGAAAACATCAGACTTTGCAAAGTAAGTTTTGATGATCTTCACAGATCTTTGGGGGTGGTTGCCCAGCACAGGGCTGTCGTTTTAGCCTTTGCTCTGGCAAAGGGGGAGCTCTCATAGCATGGTGGCCAAGGGGGACATGGAGGGACTGCCAGCAGGTGTGCAGTTGAGAATGGCCCATTGTCCAGTACTTACCAGGTAGCATCATCTGATAAACTAGAGGGGTGAGATCCCCTCCAGAGGGACCTGAAGAGGTGGGCCCATGTGCACCTCCTGTGGTTTAACAAGGCCAAGAGAAAAGTCCTGCACCTGGGCCGGGGCGGCCCCCGGTACACGCCAGGGCTGGGGTGGC
>JANHFX010018128.1:0-12933 GCA_027560015.1 Chloroceryle amazona | reverse complement strand
GAGTCACCATCCCTGGAGGGGTTTCAAAACCAAGCAGATGTAGCACTTGAGGCTCTGGTCTAGTGGACAGAGAGATGATGGATGAAGGTTGGACTGCATGATCCTAGAGGTCCTTTCCAACCCTAATGACTCTATGATTCTAAACTCTTCACAACTACAGCTGACAGCACCCAAGAAATTGCTCTGCCAAAGCTGCAGGTTCCCAGCTCACCTCTGAACCTTTCTGGTCTCACAGCTCACTGACTTTATCCACACAGCACAAACTAAATCACATAAACACAGAATGGTGGGGGTTGGAAGGGACCTCTGGAGATCATCTGGCCCAAACCCCATGCTCCAGCGGGGTCACCCAGAATAGGGGGACCAGTATCACAGTATCCAGATGGGTTTGGAATCTCTCCAGACAAGGAGACTCCACAGCCTCTCTGGGCAGCCTGGCACAGGCTCCCACACCCTCACAATAATGAAGTCTTTCCTCCTGTTCAGATGGAACCTCCTGGCTTCCAGTTGGTGCCCATTGCCCCTTGTCCTGTCACTGGGCACCACTGACAAGAGTCTGGCCCCATCCCCTCGACCTCCACCCTTTAGATATTGATGACCACTCTTAATAAACACATGCCAACATCCAGCAGCTCAAGAACAGGGCTCAAAGGAGAACATGAAAATATCTGTGCCTTCTTCCTACACAAGCCTGGAACCCTTGCCAATCACAACTTAAAGAAATAATTATCATTTTCTATTTCCTATCTACAGAGTGATTCATTAAGTTGAGAAAAAATACCATTCAACTTGATTCAGTGAATAAGTAGAAACTGAGGATTCTGCAAAATGCATCGTTTAGGGCAGGACAGAAGTTGAGGGTGATGGAACATCTCTCTGATGAGGAAAGGCTGAGAGACCTGGGGAAGTCTGGAGACGCCTGAGAGGGGATCTTAGGAATGTTTACAAATATCTGAAGGGTGGGTGTTGAGAAGATGAAGCCAGTCTATTTTCAGTGGTGCCCTGGGATAGAACAAGAGGCAATGATCAAAAATTGGAACACAGGAAGATCCACCTCAACATGAGGAAAAAATTCCCTGTGAGAGTGACAGAGCCTGGCCCAGACTGCCCAGAGAGGCTGTGGAGTCTCCTGCTCTGGAGACTTTCCAGCCTCTCCTGGATCTGTTGCTGTGTGGGCTGCCCTGGGTGCTCCTGCACTGGCAGGGGGGTTGGACTCGATAATCTCCAGAGGTCCCTTCCAACCCCATCCACTCTATGATTCTATGATTTGGGCAACAGTATTTAGGCAGCTTCCAATCCCAGATTCAGGAAAATAACAGCTGAAGGCATATGCCATGACTCATATCCAACCATCCCACAGCTTCTTTATAGTTGTCTACAAGACTGAAGGCAATTAATGCAAACTGTCATTGTGTCCTCAGAAAATTATTGATATTACTATTCAAAATATTATGAATAACATGCAAAAAAATTCATAAAAGGTGATGTCATGGGCTGGAATGTAATTTTTAAACGTGCAATCACATTTTAAAAGCACCTGCTTAACAGCAAATGCATAAATACACAAAGTAATCAATTTTATCAGGTAGGTGGCAACATACAAGTTTGCATCTTAGGGCTGGGATTCAAATTAACATGTCATTTTTTTAAATTACAAACACTAGTTTATGCCATAATTTAGTATAGGATGAATGGTGTATCTAAATAAATGTTCACTTCTTGTCTAAATACGAAAATAATGCTTTTCCTATCACATAAAACTAATTATTGTAGTTTTGCATGGCATTTTTTTTCAAAATTGCATTGTGAATTATTCATGATGTCGAGTTTAATACCATCTTTTTCATGATAATATCTCGTCGGAAGAAAAAGTTTGTTAAGAAGAATTGAACACATCTTTCAAGAAACAAAGACTACCAAGTTAAAATGATTTTTTTCAGAAGTTTTTGAGAGATTAAAGTTCCATGCAAATAGAAACTCGGTCTCTTCAGAACCAGGGAGTTGTTTGGATTCAGGGTTACGCTTCCAGTGACAGTAAAATTAACATGTAAAAGCTGCACCAAGCTGGAGTAAATGCAGACAGTACTTGAGCAGAAAATATTTCCTTCGAAGTACAATGTTGAACTGGCTACGTGTCAACTACTTGTACTCCCATCTTCACAGACTCCTTGACAATTTTGTTTTATACTGCAAGGGAATTAGAGGAAAATGAGCATTTTGGGGATAGATGATAACGGAGGAGGCAAAATAGGTTTGCTCACAGAGGTGGTGGATGCCCTATCCCTGGAAACCTTCCAGGTGAGGTTGTTTGGAGCTCTGAGCACGCTGCTCTAGTTGCAGATGTCCCTGCTCACTGCAGGAGTTTGCACTTGACCTATAAAGTTCCCTTCCTACCCGAACCATTCCGTGCCTCTATGATTCCGTATGACAGTTGTCACAGTTGCATGTAGGAAAATTTTAATGTGGAAAACACGGTTTGATTTTGCTCACGTTGGAATGAAGCAAATCCTCCCATCTGAGGAAACCATGAGTTCTCCACACTAAACTCTATCGTGCGGACTGACATGTTTAACTGGGACATGCTGTGGAGCAGAAGACAGCAAAGTCTGGTTTCTAACAGATTTGTCAACCGTGGCCCCTCCACTTTCTCACTGACCACAGCTCCTCTGCAAATGTCATCTGACCTTTTTGTTACTGCTGAAGAAACATAGTGAGGTTAGTTTGAGGCCGTGATTCTGGTGATTAGACAGGCACAAGGACATACCAATCACTTTGCCAACTACCCCTACAGCAGAACTCGCTGATCTTTCTCCTTCCAGTCACTCCATCCTTCCTTCAAATTTGTTTGAAGCTGGCCAAATTTGTTTGAAGCTTTGTTGAGTTGTAAGATGGAGCTACAGACTGGAAGACTTTTTTTTTACCCCTTGAACAGAAGGAGATGAAGAAGAAATGAGAGAGAACAATTTTGAGGACATCTTAGCAAAATGATTCCACAGTTAGGCTCCAGTGATCAGTGAGGGAATGTTACTGTTACCCTGCTAAGAGGAAAAGAGGGTCAGATGGTCACACATATTCTCCACTCCTCCGCAGCAGAGATTCAAATAAGTTTTCTGTAAGCAAAGCGTCTAGTGTTGGGTTTTTCCTTTTAATAAAAAGCTTTTTTCCTCTTTCTTCCTGTAGCTGAGTGTACATAAAAGATCAAGATACGAGGACAGCGGATTGTGTATTATCTCCTGTGTCACACTATCAGACTTGTCTATCAAAGTTTTTCTTCACCTCTCTCTTGTTCCAGTTCATTAGAAGGACCTGTTCTTTTATGACTAAAGGAGAGAGTAATATTAATCCTTACCACATGTAAAAATGAAAATAAGATAGCATGAATTTAATAAAAAAGCTTTTCTTCACGAAGGCATTCTTCTGAGCATATAAAACAGACTAGCAGACCTCAGCCTCTGTGTGAATGGAACTGTGTTTTCCTGAATGAGTTAAAATTTTATCTTCAGCCCACATTTGTATGACTCAGAAAGGCCAAACAGTCCAATCATTTTCCAACAAAAGGTCAGATATTAAGACAAACATAATTCACATTGTTCAGTATTTTATAGTGCAAGTTATGGTTTAATTGTTATTCTGTTAGGAAGGGACCATCTGGGTCACAGACCCCAGTCCCAAGCTCTCAGCAATGCACCGGGCACTTCCTTTAGACTACACTAAAGTGATTTGTATTATTACTGCCATTGGAAGGCTGCTCCACAGCTTGGTGCTTCTCAGTTTTGGAACACTCTTACTGTTTTCAGGTAAGCTTATTCTTGCCCACATTACCAGTATCTTTAGCATCAGAAGGGGGGTCTACAAGAAAGCTGGGGAGGGACTTTTTACAAGGGCTTGTAGTGACAGAATGGGGGGTAATGGCTTCAAACTGGAAGAGGGTGAGATTTTCATTAGGGATTGGGAAGAAGTTCTTCACTCTGAGGGTGGTGAGACACTGGAACAGGGTGCCCAGGGAAGCTGTGAATGCTCCATCACTGGATGTGTTCCAGACCAGGCTGGATGGGGCTCTGAGCAACCTGCTCTAGTGGGAGGTGTCCCTGACCATGGCAGGGGGGCTGGAATGAGATGTTCTTTAAGGTTCCTTCCAACCCAAACCATTCTACGATTCTATGATTCTATGAAGAAGTCCTAACGTGCACAGGTGACCTGCATCCACTCTTAACAATAATATTATAAGAACTATTTTAATACACTGAGGGTAATAATCCTCTGTGCTCAAAACCTGCCACACAGGAGAACTATGAGATTAAAAATGTTTACTGCACACACAGGTCAAAAAACTTCTCCCAAAACAGCTTTTAAGCTTTTGGAATCTAAACCTAAACTCATTTTAAACAATCCAGCAACGATAAGTGTAACAGTTCCCTGGGAAGTTGTTCCAAATTCCAATGACGTTTGCTGTTAGCAAACCAACCCTTGTTTTAGAGAGTAATTTATCTATTGGAGACTTCAGTTTTTCCACAGAATCATCGAATGATTCCGGTTGGAAGGGACCTTTAAAGGTCAACTTGTACAACCCCCCTGCAGTGAAGAAGAAATTTGTTACACTGAGGGTGGTGAAACACTGGGAGATGTTGACCAGAGAAGTGGTGGCTGCCCCATCCCTGGATGGGGCAGGTGAGGTTGGCTGGGGCTCTGAGCACCCTGCTCTGGGTGCAGATGGCCCTGCTCAGTGCAGGGGGGTTGGACTGGATGACCCTGAAAGGTCCCTTCCAACCCAAACCATTCTGTGATTCTAGGATTCTATGAAGATTGACCCATTAAGACTTGTGAAAACTCATAAAAGTCATCAAAAGAGGAGAGCCTACAGAAAAGCCTAATTTATTTATTTTTTTTAACAAGAATTAAAATCACAGCTATCTAATATCAATATAATATCTTCTCTCAAGGATTCTTTGTTTCTCTTCTTGGATAATTACTGAGTAATTAATGTGGACCTACAACGGCATCATCCCAGGGTTTTGCTTCTCTCCAACAGAGCAAGGTTACAGCTGAGCCTGTTCCTCTTCACGCTGTAGAAACAGTTCTCTAGTCAATCATCTCTTCATGCCGTGCATGTCCCATTTTCATGAAGCAGCAGAAATGACGACAGCACATGTTTCGCGGGTTAAATTTCTTTGTGTGCTTTTAACAGCATTAAATCTGATGTAAAGGAAGTTTGTAGAAAGAACCTCCTGGAGTTGGGAATTCATTAGCATGCCAAAGGAACTTGTTCCAGCAAAGATGATTACGCAAATACCCCTGTGAGAAGGAGAAAGTTCTTTGAAATGTCTCTCATGGTAGAAGACAGAATCTTATAAAGTGTAGAATGATTTCTCAACTGCCCAGATATGCAGAAGAAATAGATTCTCACAAGCTTGTCCCAGTTTTAACGGTGTTACTTGGCACACTCACCTAAAACATCTTTAGAAACTGGAATCTTTACTGGCACAGAGAATACTCGGTGTGTAAAGTACAAATAAGAGCAGAGCAACATTCCATTCTGAATCGATAAGTAGGTTTTGTGCCTCTATTATAAAACTTTTAAAAAGCAAAACAGGGCCAAAAAGCTGCTGAAACCCAGGATGACGTGGAACGGTATGAAGCTGAGAGACCAAGACAATGTTGCTAGCATCCAAGTTTAGTGACAGTTAACTTTTTAACTATCAAGTTTGCAGTAACTACAGCCATCAAATGAAAAGGTTGTGTCTTCTTATGTGCTGCTTCTGCTTTGTTTAAAATAGCATTTCATTTGAAATTCAAGTTTAACTTAATTTTAATATTAATGCTTACAAGCATCGCTGATGAAGGGATTGGGTACTGGTAAGAGACAGAGAAAACACATCAGGTGGATTAAGCCAAACCTAAAATCCTAATAAGGTAATGAAGTAGTAGAAATTAAGCAAGTGAATGTCAAGACCCATAGCAACAGTGAGGCAGAAATCCTTATAAGTCACAGGTAGAAAAGGACATTTAGAACTTTGCTTTTAAACTGGTAGAAATTGATATTAAAAGAGGATGTGTAAAGCCATGAACTGGTCTGGGGAAAAAGAATTCTGGGGTTGTGCATAGGTTTAATTTTTTTAAGAGATTTAGTGTTTTTATTAGATTTTTTAAATTAATTTAGTAGTTTAAATACACACTTTTTGTCTCTGTAAGAGCTGTGGCAGTAAGCTAGAGAGAAACAATGCACTGGTAGTCACATATTGCCAAAAGCAAACCATCTTTTAACAGCAAAGCTTCGCAGACCCGTGGGCAACAGGACTGGCAACGTAACGTTCCACGGGCAACATCATCCCTCACTCCCCCTGTCCATTTAAATCACAGCGACACAAACTAATTATTGCTGTGAGCAACACCAGAGTCTCAAAGGCAGGATGTTGCTTATTGGCTATAGATGGACTTCTGGTCTAGCAGATGGGGCACCTGGGTGGATGCACCGAGACCTGAATTCATCTCCCAGCTGTTTAGCCCTGGGGAAGGAGCATCTTGTCTATACAGAGTGTAAAGTCATCGATCACCGACCCAAGTTCCAACAACCTCAAAGGGAAAACACAGTGAGGGATGAGCCAACGTACGGTCACCGCTGACCACTACAGACAAAGTATTTACTCTTGAAGGCTCTTTCCCACTTTATAAGGCCAGGATGACCCAACAGGATGGAACACCTGGTATAATGGGGTTAAAAACTGTGTTTAATCTCAACCTTGTTAGCAAAATTCTCCATTTCTTCCTGCGCAGCTGGACTGCAGGGATCCTAAAACAAATACTTTGACCATTTCTCCACTAAAAAGGATTGAGAAAATACATAAAGTAGTTAGGAGCAACCAGTTGCAGTTTTCCAGTTACTAAAAGCTTGAAATTAGTAAGTAGGAAGAAGTAGATTTCTCTATAATTAACCTTATTTTTTTCAAATTGTCTTCCGTTTCTAGGAGACTAAAATCTTGAAGTGTCAATAATGATGAAGGACATTATAATAAATGTATCCTTGCTTTATTAAAGAACGATCAAAACAACTCGTACCACAAAGACGATGTAAACCAGAAGGCTTTAAATTCAGGAAGATTTTATACACAATAACTCGATGTCTTCAAGGCTTGGTAACTACTCAAATGACATGTGAGGAACAGCTCAACAGTATATCAAGACAAGTCCAACATATTTGCCATACAAAAATATAATGAAAGAGATAATAAAATGGGTGAAAGGTTTGTATCACCCTTGATCAAATAAAGAGTCTGCTTCTGCACCATCAGAAGTGGACAGAGTCATCCTTATGTTAAACTATCACACAATCAAACATTGATTCAATCTAATTATAGGATCGTGAAAATGAGATGTAAGAAAGTTTTGAAAGTAGGCAGCAGTGAAAAAGGTCACTTTGCACCCATAAGGACACAAAAAACCCCAAGCTGCTGAATAATCTCAGCAAGAAAGATCCAACAGAAGCTTTGGGGAGAAAAAAAAAAACAACAAACCCAACTGAGTGTTACAGATCATAAAACAGAGAAACACATAAAACACTCTTCTGAATATGACACAGTAGTGACATTATTTTTGCAAATAACATCAAATGCTTTGTAGGGTTCTTTATTTGTTGGGTGGATTCATGTTTTTAAGTTTCATTTTTAATAACAACAGATGATACTAGACTTTTGATTCTTCGGTATAAACACAGAAAAACTGCAAGCTATAAAATCTTAGAGCTCTATTAAAATTATATATGCTGATAGAGTATCCAAACTAAAATGTTTTTAACATATTGAAAAAGTCACAATTCCTAAGAGGTCGGTTTCTGCAGCTAAACATCAAGAAGAATGGATGGATTTAAGGGGGGAAAAAAAAGGTAAATAGAAACATGAGAAGAATTACAGATACTGGGAAAACAGAAGAAAGGAAAAATAAGAGAGCGGGTATTTCTCTGGGGTTTGATGATAAGTCTGTGAAGATTTTTTTTAATTCCAACCAGAAGTTTCTCGTTCTGTTAGTGGGCAGTCTTTGATCCAACTGAAGGCAATTAGGAGTAAAAGCAGGGATATGGTGGTATTTAAATTTCTTCCCACTTCTTTTCCAGCAGCAAGAACTGGTGTGGACCTGTGGCAAAGTCACACTATACAAACACAAACCTCAGCTATACAAATAAAATCCAAGAAAAGCCACAACCAGAGTTCAATGCGCTTGCCACTCAGAGTGAAAAGAGAGCAATGCAAAGTACAAACGAGCCCGAAACAATTTGGGTAATTTTAACTTGCTATTTTCTCAGCCCCTGTAGAAAGCTACTAGGCATGTAAGTCATGTAGAAGGACTCGCTCGTCCTCCAGAAATGTCTCCAGTCCTTCAGGAGACCCAGACATTTCAGTTACGTTCATTGCATTGGTCTCCAGAGATCTTCAGAGGTGAGCAGTTCCAGTGACAAGGTGGTACCTGGCTGAGGCACCCCAAACCATGGTGGTATGGCCATCGGCTCTCTTTGAAGTGCCATTTAAAGCTCTTGAAGCAAGGAATTCACTTCTCGATACATCAGGCTTGATTGAGTCATCATTTCTGACAGGCAGGGCTCCCAGAATTGGTGGGATCAGATATATTCAGCTCAGCTACTCTCATCACTTGAGCCTGCATCTTGTTCTTGCCAAGGGTTCTAGGTAGGCAAGAGTCTGAGAACCCTTAATAAGCTCAAATGCCAACAGCTTGCTATTCTTATCTTACTGTTTGACTATCTTAATGCTTCCTCTTTGCTTGAATTGGCAACACGTGGCCACTCTAGGAGAATTCCCTCTCAGGTGCATTTTGAGGATACGTATTCAGGGGAGTTGAACATGGTCCTCATCACATTCCAACCTGAACAGGTTGCCCAGGGAGGTGGTTGAGGCCCCATCATTCAAGGTGAGACTTGACGAGGCTCTGAGCACCCCGCTCTAGTTGAGGATGTCCCTGTTCTCAGCAGGGGGTTTGGACCAGATGACCTCTGGAGATCCCTTCCAAGCCAGATAGTTCTATGATTCTATGAAAGAACGAACTGGAAGCACCAGTATCTGAGCATAAGCAATAACCAAATTACCAGTGAAAGATACACACCAGTGATAACGTTCAGGTAACACACGGTATCTTTTGCTGTCCTGGTAGATGTTACCCTGATACATACCCAGAGGACAATGAGATGTCCACACATTTAAGGAAGGACTAGACCTCTTGCTGCCAGAAAATGCACTAGAACAAAAGCCATAGGGGATGTAATTTGTCCTTGCACTCGTGAGCCGCGCACGAGTGTTCTTGTGCTGAATAATGAACCTCCTTCGGTGCACTGGGGCTGGCTTATGGTTCATGAAAGAAGTTGCTTGGTATTCAAATGCAGTATTTTATGCAAGCTTTAAAAGGGTAGGATTCGTTTCTCTTCACCTTTATTGAAACCTCTTGATATTAAAAATGTCGGCATACGCAGGCTCTAATTTGGTGAAGCTATGTATTAATGTAAGATATGAAACAGAACCTTGCTGCTCGTAATGATTAAACAAATTGTGTCTTAGTTCTCTTTCCAGCACAGGAGGTCTGATGCTCTGAGAATCTGGGGATGATAGAAGCATAAAATCATGGAATGGTTTTGGTGGGAAGGACCTTTCAAAGTCAGCTGGTCCAACCCCCCTGCACTGAGCAGGGACATCTGCAACTAGAGCAGGGTGCTTAGAGTCCCGGCCAACCCAACCTGGAGTGTTTCCATGGATGGAGCATCAACCACCTCTCTGGGCAACCTGTTCCAGTGTCTCATCACCCTCAGCATCAACAATTTCTTCTCTGAAGTCTAAATGTCCCCTTTTTTAGTTTCAAACCATCACCCCCTGTCCTGTTACGAAAGATTCTCCTAAAACATCTGTCCCCATCCTTCTGACAAACCCCTTGAAGTCCTGAAAGGTCACAAGAAGGTCTCCCCGGAGGCTTCTCTTCTCCAGAGTGAACAACTCTCTCAGCCTTTCCATAGAGACCTACAGAGGCTTAACTGCCTCCCCTGGAACTTCTCTCCTGATGTTGGAGTCACTGGTAATGTGAAGACAGTTCTCTGGTTGCCTTCATTTGTGGGCTTTTGTCTGTGGCTCATGACCTTAAAATGAGTGCCCCTGAAATTCCACATCTCAATCCCTCTTTTTACAGTCATGTCAGTTACCCTGAAAGCCACACGATCTAATTCCTTACTTTAGTTCCCCTCTTCACACCATCCTCCTTCCTCCCCTTCCCTGACTCAGATATTCAGAGTGCCTGGAGATTCATTTTCTAGCTTTCTTACTCCTTTCTCATTTCACCTCCAATCCCATAGGGAGGCCACTGTCATACTGGCCTCCTGACTGTCAGCTGGACCTCTGGTGAGTATAATACTGTTGCCCGTGTTCGTGCAAGAGGCAGAATAATTAGCATGTTTATTAAATTAACACACTTAGCCTTAGTCCCTATAGTCACGGGTAAAGCAGAGACATTTTTAGTGTACTGAAAAATACCTTTTCATCATTTTTCCACTTTGTCATTGAACTCCTGGCCACTAAAAACTGTCCTAACAGACAGGGCAGAAAATTGTGCCAATCCAATTTTATTTTTTAACCAATACAGAATCACAGAATCTCAGAATGGTAGGGGTTGGAAGGGAGCTCCAAAGATCAGCGAGTCCAACCCCCCTGCCAGAGCAGGGTCACCCAGGGCAGCCCACACAGGAACAGAGCCAGGTGGGGCTGGAAAGTCTCCAGAGAAGGAGACTCCACAGCCTCTCTGGGGAGTCTGTACCACGCTCTGTAACCCACCCAGTAAGGAAGTTCTTCCTCATATTGAGGTGGAACTTCTTGAACTTGAGCTTGAATCCATTGTCCCTCGTCACGATGAGAGGGCACAAGTGAAAAGAGGTTGTCCCTGCCGCCTTCAACTCTCCAGAGACCCCCTGGCCCAAAGGTCAGACTTGTGTTCAGTATTCCTCAGTGGACTTTTCTTCCATGCTTTTGCTCAGACACTTTTAGCACAGGTACACTTTTAGCTGACAGCTGTATTTGAGATGTACATCTTTTACAGCTTCAAAGAAACTATGTCCTAGGTTCATTTTTATACTACCTAAATAACAATTAAATAAAATATAAAAGCTTTAAAAGAACATTTTTCCTTAGTACTAATTCAGTGGATGGCTTAACACAAAGAGGTGTAAGATCATCTCCCCTCCAGGAGCTATGTCATTTACGCTCTTCAAAAACCTATTCTAAAAATCTGCTGTTGGAAGTTCTCTCATTAATCGAGCTAAATAAGTCCCCGAAAGCCTTTGGTAAAACAGACACAAGATTACATTAATTAATCATTTAAATTTTCTTCTGATTTTTTCCCTCAACTGCCACAGGCAACCCTGCCTCTTCAAAGCAAACTCCAACACAAGAACAATAACTACTGTTCACGAGGGCAGCAGGAGACTTGAAGCAGGGGGGCATGAGGTGAAAATTTGAGCCAATTTATTTGCATCGTACATCCCACCAATTCCGTTGCTCTGAGCAATGTTAAAATGTTTCTGCTCTGACTTCATTTGCACAAAACAATAAGAAATTAGGAGAGGGGGGGTGCAGAAATACATTTTAAAGCAATACCTCTCGAGGATATGAAGAGAGAAGCCCTGCAGAAAAGGACTGGTGGACAAGAAGCTGGACATGAGCCAACAGTGCACAGCCAATGGCATCCTGGGCTGCATTGGAGGAAGTGTGGCCAGCAGATCTGAGAGAGGTCATTCTCCTGCTCTGCTCTGCTCTGGTGAGACATCACCTGGAGTACTGTGTCCAGTTCTGGAGCCCTCAGCACAGGAAGGACATGGACCTGATGGAGCAGGGCCAGAGGAGGGACATGAAGATGATCAGAGAGCTAGAGCACCAATCCTATGGAGACAGACCGAGAGAGTTGGGGTTACACGGCCTGCTGAAGTGAAGGCTCCAGGTACACCTTATAGCAGCCTTCCAGTACCTGAAGGGGACCTACAGGAAAGCTGTGGAGGAGCTGTTTACAAGGCCATGTAGCAGTAGGAAGAGGGGCAATGGTTTTAAACTAGAGAAGGGTTTAGACTGGATGTTAGGAAGAAGTTCTTTACTCTGAGGGTGGTAAGACACTGGCTGAGGTCACCTAGGAAGGTGGTGGAGGCCTCACCCCCGGAGACATTCAAGGTCAGGCTTGATGAGGCTCTAAGCAACCTGATTTGGTTCAGGATGTCCCTGCTCAGTGCAGGGGAGTTGGACCAGATGACCTTTGGAGGTCCCTTCCAACCCAAGGCATGCTATGAGCCTATGATTCTGATTTATTAACCTGTGTGTTCCAAATGCAGGTGACACCACACGAGGCCTCCTCTTCCCTAAAACTAAATTGTCTGCTCATTGCAAGCCTTTTCATAGATTTGTTGCAACCAAACCCGGCAGTTCAGCTACTTTGGTACGCAGCAACTTCCTCGTGCTGCCCAAAACTCATCCTCCTACAGCCTGTGCTTTTTCCATCTAATTCTATCACTAAATATTTTGCCTGCCTGTTAAATATGTAACTCCACTGCAATAGACACAGGAAAACTAAAAACATACATTACATGTTGTTGAACAATTGTTATCAATCTAACTTTTTAATGCAACACTGTTTCTCTCTATACATTGTTCATAAAAATTCCTGGTGATATTGTTAAACTCCTTCACAAGAGTAAACTGAGAGGTACCTTTATTTTCTGTACTTCTTAATATTTAAGAAGCAAAGACCTTTGTAGGAGTGAGTAGCCATCAGCACTCATCATTTAAAGAACTGAACAACTCTTAATTTGGGTGATCACACAATCCCAGCATGGTGAGGGTTGGCAGGGACCCCTGGAGATGCTCTGGTGCCACCCCCCTGCTCCACCCAGCAGGGGCACCCAGAGCAGGGGGC
>JANHFX010018127.1:13976-37261 GCA_027560015.1 Chloroceryle amazona | reverse complement strand
AGAAATTCTTTACAGAGAGAGTGGTGAGGCACTGGAACAGCCTGCCCAGGGAGGGGTTGAGTCACCATCCCTGGAGGTATAGACCTGGTGCTTCAAGACATGCTCTGGTGGCAGCCGTGTAGGGGGTTATTTTGTGGTTTTGGAGCCATATTTGATCAGGGTATTTAGGTGTTTTTTTGTTATAGGTATGGTTGGACTCTTAGGATCTAGGAGGTCCTTTCCAACCATGAATATTCTGTGATTCATTGCTTAAGAAAGCTGAGAAAGACATTATTATCTGAAGGTGTTGATGCTGAATGCCCAGTATTTCCATTAAACTTGGTACATTAGGGGAGAATACTGGGTGTTGTCAAATTAAATGGGCCTTCACTAAACTTCTTTGTCCTTTTCATCTCTTTTGTCAATTCAAAATGACACACACAGGAAATACTACAGCGTTTGCACTTTGATGTAAGATGTTCTGTATACTATTTTTAAGAATATTAATTGCTAAATAGAAATAAATTCAACAGTGAATAGCTATCTTTGAGCTGGCAGAGAAGTATCTGCAGTTGGTATCTTGAGATGTGATAATTTGGAAACTTTGGTCAGGATATATTTTATTTTACTTCTATATACACGCACCCATTTTAAAAGGTTTTTTGTACATAAGGTTGGGGTTTTTATGTACAGAAAAGGTTTTATGTATATAAAATCTTTTACTGCAACCTAGGCAAAATTCCCTGTTCAAAGGAAACCTAGGTAAGAAAGTGAAGCTTTATGAGACATTTCATAAATGTTGTAAGAAATTCATAAATGTTGAACACTTCTAAAAATCTGCCAAGGCATTTAACTAGCGTGTCCAAGTCCCAGTATCCTTTGTAAATCTGTCCTTTAATTCCCAGCAGCTCTACTGCCTACACCCACAGCACTTGGAGCTTCTCCTAGGTACTGCCTCACTAAACCCTGGTGAGAATTTTTGTAGTCGCCCTGAAAGTCAGCTGGAGGTAACAACCACTTTGCTTATACTGCTGCTGTCTTTCTAAATTTTTTCTAACATCAGAAATAAAAATCTTTCAGCTCTTGCTGTGACAACTTTAAAAATAATTGACATGTAGTTGAAGACTGTAGAAAACTGCAGTTGTTTATAGAAAATAATTTCTTGGAAGTTTTAGGAGAAAGGAAAAGGAGACGGCGACTGCTTTAGAAGAGCAATAACTGCAAACCAGCTTGTGCAGTTCTGAACAGAATTTGCAGCTCCAGCTCAAACAGGGGCAGAGGTACCTGGCTCTTGGCTTTCCCTCCGAGCAGTTTCCATCCTTCTGAAGTAGCCAAAAATGGGATGTGAAGCCAAGCAATGCAAGCACGGGCTATGATGCTGCTTTTACCGACATCAGCGATGTGCTTGTGCCTCATCCAGATCTCTGCCATTTGGTAGTTTTATAGTCAGTGCCTTGGTATTCAAGAAAACCTTGGAGTGGCTTTCTATGGAAGGCCTTGACAAGTACAGGACACTTCATGCAGTGCTCTCTTACTCAACTGCAGATGACTTAGTCAATTAAGCATTTTAATCTGTAAAATGAACATAGTACATGGCAGTTGTAGTTAAGGAAATCCTTCCCCAGTGAGCCATAATGGAAAATGAAGTCAGTGAGATCTGGAGCCAGGATCCGTAAATCTAATCAGAACTTGCAAAACAGTTTTGGTAGCATCTACAGTTGACACCGAAGTTCTCCAACTAGGCAGAGAGCAGTGAGGGTGAGGGATGCTTCACTTTAACAGCAGGCATCCAGCAGGTTGCTTTTTGGGGCTTCATTGTACAGCAAAGAGTATGAGGCTATTCCAATTCTAAGCTTCTTTTTTTTCCTTGCCTTCTCCTCCCACATTCCGTATCTTATTTCTTTCTGCTTCCCATTTTACTTTCAGGCAAGAGTGCTTTGAAGAGGGATGAAGTAATTAAGTGGAGTTTTGATAGTAGCATGCTGGAAAAAAAAATCATTCCCATTTTTCCACAGTGAAACTTCTTGACAAGGAATGATCTTTTTAACTTTAGTGTTCAGAATCCCTGATTTGTAGCTCTTTCTGTGCATGTGCCATAGACTAGATTGTGCCTGGAAGGGGCAGGATGGGCAAAAGTCCAAAAAGAACCCTCTTAAGCTGGTGTTACAGCTGCAGTGATGAGCTGAGTCTTCCTCAGTGAGCCCACAGGGAACTGGGCTTGCCTGTGAGATCAGAATGTGCTGTATGGTGACCATTTCTGCAGACACACAAAGAGTCTTCATAACAACAGGTAGCAGAAAGCTACCTGGAAAATAGCTTTTTGAAGTGCCTGTGTTAAGAGACAAGGCCTCTAGGCCACATACGTGTTGCTGTGAGCTGTGTCCCACTTTGTCTGCTCCCACTTGGGAGAGGAAGATCTGCAGTACTCCCATTGCTTTGTCTGTCTTGATTTAAAGTTTTGACAAAGTCCATGTCACAATCAGGTGATAAAACATGGCCTGCTGGGAAAAACTGTGGAAGATGATGAGTGAAAAAATGCTAGAAAGCCTCATTTCAGTTGATAACATAAATCAACTTCACCTTGTCATTTAAAGAAGGCTCTCTCATTCTCAGCTTTAACAAACGTGAGCAGACAGAGAGTCAGAATGCACAGTTCTGCTGAGCCACCTATTGCTTTGGGGACCTTGGCCTTCATTAGGTCTTTTTATTCTGATTATTAGCTGCTTGGAACAAGGTTCTTGCTTGCCCTTTGGTTTTTTTTTGGTAAACACTTAACACTTCTGATTTTACTGAGACTACAGAAAGTAGAGTTCAGCTGTAAAGCTCAGTTTTCTCCTAGGAGTAACTAGGTAGGGGAATGATTGTTTATTTGATAACAGTACTTTTTATAAAGTACTTGCATTTAAAACTTTGTATCATAGTTAATAGAACTTAGCAGCTGAGTTCACTGGTTTGCTACCAGTTGCAGACTTGGCTCTGCAGCCAGTTAATACCTGCTGGGTAATATTTTATCTGCCTGGTAAACAAATCAACCAACATCTTGGAACAACACCATGCTTACTTTTAATTGCAGCACCAGAATCTTTGCAGTAATTAATGTTGATTATTCTAGATATAATGATTTGTGGGGTTTAAGAAGTGTTTAAAAAACAAAGGAGGGGGGAAATTACCATTAGATGTTCCTATGTTCCACATAGATGCCTGGCTTCTGGTTTCTAAATGGTAGTAGTTCCCTCCTTCCTCTTGCAAATCGTTGTTTATCATGACTGTAAAGTTCTGAACCAAAGCAAAGGGTCATGCACCTACCTTCCAGACTGTGCTTTTTCTTAGGAGATTCTTTTTGAGAGTGTTACACTCGCCATACCAAAGGGGAGAATTTGAAGCAAATGAGAGGAAAAATGCTTTGGTTTAAGTCAATATTGACTTCAGTAGCATTTCTGCAGATGAGTAAAAATGCAACAAGAGATTGCCTCATCTAGCAACGTATCTTACAGATAATAAAGCCTTTCCTAAGATGATATTGCCCTGGAACCATGCTTCAGTAGCTTCTATTCTGAGGTGTTGCTTAGGCTAGTTGAAAAGGGAAGCTGAGTCTTAAAACTTACCAAATTAGGGAAAGGAACAGGGCATCAATTTTGGTCTCTACCAAAAGCTTCCTGATCTTTCCGTACAACAGTTATTTCTTAAGTAAAACTATCCATGCTGTGCCAAAGTGCAGTGTCCCTGCCCATGACACGTTTTCTATTGAGACCATCACTGCTGTGAAGCATTGAGTCTCCTGTTTGGTGTAGCACCTGGCCTCAGCTGGGACCTCTGGCTGGTGTTGTTGCACAGGTTCAGCTATCTGTCCTGGATAATGTGCCAAAAAGCAGTTTCATCTGAAATTAAAGGGCAGCTGTACATAGAGAAAGACAGCTGGAAGATACTCCCTTGTAAAATGCAACATGCTATTGATGAGTTAATTGGTGATATCTTACCTGTATTTGCAGGGAAGGGATTTTCATCCCAGGAGGGCTTGACATTCAGCAGAGTGTGGGAGCATTGCATCGTTCAAATTGCATCTCAGCTTCTCTGCTTGCCCCTTTGACCTTGGAAAATGTCAGTTCAAAAATCTCAACTCTGTATTTTCTTCTGCACCCGTGCTATAGGCTGCTAGTAGTTAGCAGCTAATATAAGAATATGTGTTTCTTTTTCTTTTCAGGGAGAAAAAGTTCTACTGGCATCTGAAGCTCATATTTCCTCACTGTCATGCTGAATACACTTTAAAAGGGTAAAGTGCTTGAAAACCAGGTTTTTTTATCAAGTTTAGTCTGCTGAAATTGAATAGCAAAATATTCTGATCACTTCTTATTTAGTTCTGTTATACAAAGTAAACTCCTATTAGTTTTAGTCTTAATTAAAAGGACATTTAAATTGAAAAAACACTTGAAGTTATGCGGTCCTTTCCTCTTTGAAAGCAAGCAGGCTTTTCAAATCAGGCAAAATGTTTGATTGCTAGTCCTTTTCTCTGTGTAAACAGAGCAGCTCGGATATTTGTGGTAGCAATAGGCCGTGCACCTAACACATTCCCTTCTCATGGAGCAGGCTTTCAGCAAGATTGGCCATCCCTCCTTCGCCCGCACGCTGCAGCTGACCTTCCTATAGGATGAACTGGCTGCATTGTTTGCTTTGTAGGAAAACCCACAAGCACATTTTGCAAAGGCCAAAAGAAATAAGCTTTTGTTGACAAATCTTTCTTCTTTTTTCCTAGCCTGAAGGGGAGTGAAAAGCATGGCCTTGTCTACTCCTAGGGCTGTAGGAACAGCATGTTTCTGCTGCAGGGTTAGAAACTGGAGATAGGCATCTCTTTACTCCTTGGCTATGCCAGTGAAGTCTCAGTGTTGAAACTGAGATAAAGCTGTCAGTTATCTATGCTGTAGTGATAGACATTTATGATCCCCCCCATAAACTACTCAGTCGTGCCACTGTAGTGTGCAAATACACAGCTTCTTCCAGATTTTTGTGTACATGACGAACTGTGTCTTACATATTTGCTTTTTATCTTTGCTGAAAGGGTGCCTGAAGATAAAACCCTTGCTGACATCCTCAAGCCATACATTGATCCCGTGGAGTCAGATCCTGTAGTTTGTCAAAGGTGTGTAATGCATAACTTTTCTGCCTAGTTCATCTAAAGCACTAAGAAAAGAAGGGAACAGTTCTGAGTAAATGGCTTAAACCAGCTGCACTTTCAGCAGCAGAACCGAGTTACCAGTCACCAGGACATCGTTAATTCCTGTGATGAAAACCATCCTAACACTCACCAACCGACTAACCCTGGACTGTATCCAGCTGCCAGCTTTAAACCAGGAAAAGATTAAGAAACTGATGTGGCATAAAGATCAAATAAAACAACTGTAATTCCAAAAAATGTAACCATAATTGATGTCAGTGGGGGGTGACAGTGAAACGTTTCTTTAGAGGAATTAGAAAAACCTACTGGTAATTATAGCCCTCATTTATAGGAAATACTTAGCATGTGGCAAATTATTGCCTTTATGAAGAAATACATACATTTGGCTGTCAACGTGCAGAAGACAGCCATCTCTTAATGGATGGTAGGAAGAGGAGTGGTTGTACATCATTGTTTCTTCATCTCTGTTGCATAATTTTCTTTTTTTTTTTTCAGGTTAAAAATCTATACAATGTCTCCTCGGTCGGATGTACAAATTTTAATGAAAATAGAGAACAGGAAACAAAACTCTGTCAGGTAAGGTGGTTCTTCAGTTTGTGTGCTTGATGATAAAAAATAGCAAAAAGAAATCATGCATTTCATAGTTTTAATATTACAGATGGAGATTATATAATCTCATGGATTAAATTCAGTGAGTAATTACCAGCCATTTTAAAAATGATTTGGCAAAACTCTTACTTCTTTGTCTTTTAACATGTCAACGCTGAAATATCTGTGCAGTTACTGAGTAGTAAATTCAGCTGATTCATACTTGGACAATTTAAGAAGCTAGGGCACCGGAAGCTTCATTGGAATAGCAAATGTGTCTGTAGCTGAGCTGCTTCAGTAGCAGTCCCTGCAACTGTCTCAGGCAAAGATAAATTTGTGTTAAAATGGTAAATCACTGTATTGACCAGCAGGAATGTTCCCTTCTGCAAGTTCCTCTGTGGATATGTTAACTTCCCCAAGAGAGCTGAGGTGATAGTTGAGGAGAGCTGTCTTTTTAAATCACTGCAGCAAAAATTCTGTGTTTATCAGCATCCACTCACTGCATTTGCACTAAAACACTTTTTCTCAAAGTTGCTAGCTCATCCCTCTTTGTGTTACCATATTTTGGGTGTGGGCTTTTAAGTCTCCAGAATTCAGGCTTGTGCAGAATTGTTTTCTTTGTTTCCAGAACACACAATAATCTTGAGCTTCAAAATGAAACTTTAAAGAAATATTTTTTGTTGGTATAAATACCATTTTGAACACCCCACCCTGTTGTCATTGTTACTGAAAAGACTGTCTATCAACTTAATATCATAGCTTATTGTGGTTCACCAGTGATTCCTACTTAGGGTTCTCAAAGTACATTCTTTTGTTCAAATGTAAATAATACATTTCCCTAAAGCACGGTGTATTATTTCGAAGGGGTGGGGGAAGGTATATCGAAATAATTTTAGTTGTAACAGCTTCCTGTTTGTGCTGGTTTGGGTGTATTTTTTCTCCCACTACCACTCAAAAATATGTGACATACTTTGAACTTCAAGCCCAAACTCTTCATGGGTTTGATTGGTTTATAATTTTCTTTTTCTCTGTGCACTCGTTATTTGAAATACGGTTGTAACGTTTGCCATCACAGCTGTCAAACTATCAGAGCCATAGTTCCTGTATGCAGGGAGAAGACACACAAGGCCAAAGCTGAGTGCATTCAATGCATTTTTTTGCCTCATCTTTAATAATACTGATAGACCTTGGGCTGCCCAGTCCTCTGAGTGAGAGGACGCATCTGGGAACAGTGACTTTCCATTTGTGGACACTGAAATTGTAAGGGAGCAGCTGTATCAGCAGAATGTTCACAAGCCCACGAGGCCTTATGGAATTCATTCCAGAGTTCTGCAAGAGCTGGTGGATGTTATGGTAGAACCCCTCTCATTCATCTACCAGAAGTCTGGGGAGGGCCCTGCTGACTGGAAGCTAGCCAGTGTTACTCCAGTTTACAAGAAGGGCATGAAGGAAGACCCAGGGAGCTACAGACCTGTCAGTCTAACCTCAGTCCTTGGAAAAAATGGCAGAGAAGATTATACTGAGTAAAACTGAAAGGTATTTAAGGAACAATGCAGTCATCAGGCACATTCAGCATGGGTTCACAAAGGGCAAGTCCTGTTTAACTGGTTTGATATCCTTCTATGATAAGGTTACCCACCCAGTGGGTGAAGTGGGTGTAGTTTCCATGGATTTTAGTAAGGCTTTTGATACTGTCCCTCACAGAATCCTTCTGGACAAGCTGTCCAGGTGTGGGATGAGAAGGTTCACAGTGTGCTGGTTAAAGAACTAGTTGTGGGGCAGATCTCAAAGGGTAGTAGTGGTTGGGGCTACATCTGGCTGACAGCTGCTCACCAGTGGTGTTCCTCAGGGCTCAGTTCTACTGTTCAATATATTTATCTATGATCTGGATGCAGGAGTTGAATGTACCATTAATAAGTTTGCTGATGATACCAAACTGTGAGGTGCTCTGGACTCTCTTGAGGGACAAAAGGCCTTGCAGAGGAATCTAGATAGATTGGAGCATTGGGTTATGATAATGGGATGGAAGTTTTAACAAGTCAAAATGCTGGATTCTGCACCTAGAATGGAGTAATGGCAGGCACGAGTATAAACTGGGAGAGGAGTGGCTGGAGAGCAGCCCTGCAGAAGGGGATCTGGGGGTGCTGGTCTACAGCAGTCTGAATGAGTCAGCAGTGTCCCATGGCAGCCAAGGGGGCAAACCAGACAGGGGTCTGCACCAGACTGGGGTGCATCAGACAGGTTCATGTCCCCTTCTCAGGAAAATAACTCAGGTTAATGCAGCAAAACCAGAGAATGCATTCAGCGTGTTACTGCTGCACATGCTTCTTGCAGTATTCAAGCAATAATCTTGAGTAGTCATTTATATTTAAAAAAAAAAGAAGTAATTTATACACAGGTTGGTTTTCCCCTGCTATTTTAGTGCTTGGGTTTTCACAATTTTTAGAGAAGAAGGAAAAATTGCTATTGTAATAGCAGGTAAAGTTCACCTTTTCATCTTTTGAAGTAAAGTATGTGAATTGCATAGAAGGCTTGGGAAAGAAGCCAGTTGGGTATCTAAGTGGATTGTCTCTTGTGCTCATCAGTTTCTTCTGTTACTTAACCGTTTTCCTCTTCTGAAATCTGTGTATCTCTTCCTTAGCTCACAGATTTGTTGAGGGAAAATTCTTTCTCGTTAAACTAAATATGCTTAAGTTTCAGCCTCATCTGTGTTCCCAGGGTCGAATACGGTGGTTGATATCCAAGTCACAGTACTTGTCATTTATTGCACTTTGTGAACGTAAAGTTGGTTAAAAAGAACTGTAAGAAGTTAAAATAGAAAAGCGTTTTGCCTTGAGAAATGCAATTCCTCAGTTGGACAGCATGTGAATCTGTTCATAGAAGTTGGTGGAGCAGGCCCAGCTACGGCAGTGCAAGACAGCTCAAGGAAGCAGCATACTGAAAGAAAATTCCTCTTCTGAAAGGGAGGACAAAGTTTGTTTGAAAGGATGGGACCGCAATGTCAGCAGAAAAGCATCTTCTGTCGGCAGAAGCTGTGTCTGTGCCAGCAGGCGCTCTCAGCACCGTTGTGCCAGCGTCGTTGTTGTCACAAAGGCTCTGTGAGGGAATTTCAAGTTTTACTGTAGCTGCATTACACTTAAGTAAGAGAGAATTTCTTTGGATCCTTTCTCTTTTTGCCTCCCCCTCCCCCAGTGTTAAAATCATTTGATGTTTATGGTTTTCAGTCTATAAATCAAGACCTGGGATTGCAGTGGATGTCCTTGCGATTGAAATGGACCGGCTTGCTGCTTAGTGGCGGAGAACAAAAGCTGGGTGCAGGCAGAGCTCTCTCACGTTCCCTTATCCACATTTCTCTAGCAAGCAGGCAGCTGTTGACTGCTGGTTTGTGTAGCCTTGAGTGCCTCTGTCAGCTCAGAGTAATTTCTCATCCTGGGCCACTTCATCCTGCATGTTTTTAGGCTTTACGTTCCTGTACGGCAAAACCCTCTTCCGTCACTCCGGGGGTGGACTGAAGGATTAGGATTGGTGTAGTCTACTGACACATGCAAGTCTACACTGAATGTTGTGTTATCCAAAACTTCCCCTTTGCCCACCAGAAAAATTCCCTCTCCCCAAGCACTAGATAATGGAAAGGCTGTAAATATACGTTGTTGAATCGGATGTTGGGTTTTAGGCTTAGCAGAACCTTCTGAAGAAAAAATACTTTTCCATAGTTACAATTATGTATTATTGAGGAAGTGTAGTGGTGTTTCAGAGAACATCTAAGCAGGATTATTATGGGTTATAAAATGTTAGTCTTCTAGTTTTAAGATAAGTATGTTACAGAAGGATTTTAGTATTTCCTGCAATTGTTTATGAAACAGGAGTTTGTGGTTTAGTTTTGGCTGGCTTCTGTGTTTCACAGCAAATGGCCCTTTTAGTTTGAAGGTCCTTTGCAGAATGCTTTAAATTTTTGGGGTTTTCTTTTTTTCTTTCTCCAGAAGTATGAATTAGCCATGTAGTAGAGATTTCTGCTTTCTCACAGGAGTTCTGCAGAGCTTCTGAAAGCATCTGGAAAATTCACTGGTGTGCAGACATCCTGGATAGCTGCCAAGGAGCAGCATGGTGCTCGCTTTCTTCTTGCTAGGTGCCTTTTGTCATTGGTGGTGACAGTTCTTAGAGAACTTTGTGATAAGCTCTTACTTCTGTCTTCTCTAAAACACGCTTTCAGTATGAATTGCTAGGACTCTGCAGTTACTCAGAGCAACGTAAAGCGTAATCTCTCCTCATCTCCTCTCCTCCCTACCTGCTCTATAATGCTGCAGCTTGATGGTCTTCTCATTAACTGCCCTTATTTTATAAGGAATCTTATGAAGGAGGTTTGAAAAAAAAAATGACTGTTACACAATTCTCTCCTTCCTTTGAAACCTTGGTTTGGAAAAAATCTGCATTTGAAGGGGTTATAATGGTTTTCTGTTTTGTGGTGCTTGCCTCTATCACCTGTTATGCAATATTGGTGTGGTTGGTGTCCATTCTCTCCTCAGCTGCAACTCTTCCAAGAAAGGTTTAACTGCTGCCTCTTGGATGATTTTTACAGTCTACATTCTTTTATAAAGTAGTCTTTTCTTTTTTCTGGATAAATTAGTGTCCTGACTGTCTTCAGTCCTTTATTTGGGATGCCTTCAAAGTGACTTCATATGGTAAGAGTATTGCTTTTTCCACTAAGGAAAGGAAAGATGCAACTGCCAAATTATACACTCTGGCTTGGGAAATATACCTTCTTATTTTCCTGAGAATTGCCTTATTAGGCTTTGTGTAAAAAAAAAAACAACACAAAACCAAAACAACCCCTTAAAGGAAAGGATTCCTAAATCGAGCAGATCCTTGATACTTGTTCTAAGTAAGTTAATGGTCAAAGTTGTTGGATTTTTTTTTTTTTGTAACTACAGGTATTTAATGAAAAAGTTATTTGCTCATCAAATAAGAAGATCCTATTTCTAGAAAAGGAATAACTGGAACAGCAGTAGATATATTTTAATCTATGAAAAAATTCATTAAATCTTAATGAACTTGTCTACACAAGTGGAATATCTCTTTCACTGTTGTTTACTGTAACATCTTGCAGGGATCTAGCTTAGATAGATTAGATCAGGCAACTTAGATCAGGCAACTATCTATTGGAATTAAAAACTAATGCTTTCTTAATCATCTGTGTCTTTTATATAGTCATTTTCTTTTTTCCCCTGTTAATATATTCAGAATAGCACGTGAACATTGTTTCAGAGTAAGTTGTTGTGGAAGACTTCTGGGGATTTGAAGATACCAGTAGGCACTAATGGAATATTTAGGTGCTTGGAAAATATAGTCTGGTTGGCTTTAAAAGCT
The DNA here is from genome assembly GCA_027560015.1 of Chloroceryle amazona. Taxonomy (NCBI): domain Eukaryota; kingdom Metazoa; phylum Chordata; class Aves; order Coraciiformes; family Cerylidae; genus Chloroceryle; species Chloroceryle amazona. The sequence continues at coordinate 26,160 of JANHFX010018127.1, read as the reverse complement.
TTGCAAAGCCCACTGCTTTCAGTGGGCCATGTTCTTCAAGGAGCTGGAGTACAGAGCGATGCCAGAGTGTATCCTGTAGCTTTCCTGCTGTACAGCTGCCACACCATACAAGGATGAGTACAGGATCAGTTGTAGAGTTGTTCTTTGTATCAGTAGCACTGGTGCAGCTCATGCTTCAATTACTCAAAAAGCCAAAAATACCAAAAGCATTTTTGTACCCGTTCCAGCATCAAGGGGCTTCTTGCTCTCTGTGGTGACACTGGCTGGTGCACAGGAGAATACTGGCATGTTTGCCACTTCATTCCTGTGGACCACAGGGAAGAAAAATCTGCTAAACAAGTATCAGAGGTTCTTCTCTACTAAATGCCATTGCCTTATGGTTGCGAACACTTGTTTTGCTTTAGCTGATCCAGTGCAGTTGCTTCCCAGAAGGCTGGATGATGTTAGTAATTTTGGAGCATTTCCCTGTCTCAAGATCAGCTGGCAGAAATGAGAGTTATTTCCTTGGATGGCTGAGTTCTGTGCTCAAAGAGAATTTTCTTTTGTAGTCTTACTGGTTTTAAATAGCTAAGGGTTAGATCCCATTAGTAGGTCGCAGTAGTCACAGTAGTAGATTTGGGAAGGCCAAGTAAGTTTTATGCTTTAGAAAATTGTCTTGGAATTCAAAGAGTAATACAAATTTAATGGAACAAAATCTTTTTTTTTTTAATGTAGTATTTATATTGGATTATTTATTTCCCTGTCATTAAAAGTGCCTGAGATATCTCTCTTGTCAACGATTTTACCAAAACCTGATGTATCTAAATACATTGCAGATAGCTTCAAGTATTGACAGTGTTGGTGTTTTCCTTCATTTTTCATACTTCCTTCTGCTTATCATTTGTGAATAACTTCATGTAAAACCACCTTTGCTTTCTGCTTTTCCTACAGAGCTCTGTTACTTTATAAAGTCACCGCTATTAATTAGTGCGGTGCATCGATCAGTTCTTTTTATCATCATATTACAATCTCATTTCAAAAATACCACTTCAGCCAGCCAAACAAACGCGCTACAATCGACACATCGCAAGCATTATTTCCTCCTCTGCATTCTCTGCAAATATTGAAGAGCGTGGGGTGGTTGATTTAAGATTCTCCAGTCTTATTTAGGAAGCAATTTCTTCCCGCGTTTGTGTAGTACGTGGTATACTTGAGACAGGAATTAAGGATACAAATCCCTGGCTGAACTGCTGGCCTTGCCATGAGTTGGAACAGACCCCAAGCTGGCTTTAACCTATGCCAGGAGAAGATTGACAGTAGAATTCATTACTCCTCTCTGGCTCGCAGCAGCTGGCACAAAAGCAGCTCTGCCAGCTTTACAAAAGCAGGGAGCTAACTTACAATAGTCATTCTTCCCTGCATAACTGTAGTCAGGCTCTGGCGACTTTGTACTGTTCAGGGGGAAATAGAATTTGGTCTGTAGTCTGTTTCTTAAACACAGCACTCCTGTGTATCAATACTTGCTGCTGGGGTTTTTTTTCCCAGACTGTTGGGTTTTGTTTTATGGGGTTTTGTTATTAAAACTTCAGCTTTTCTTACCGAATACTTTACGTTTTTCTTGTAGGTCATTTACTGCAGCCATTGCAGTGTCATTTTTCACATGCTCCTTCTTTATCTGAACATCAGTCTGCTGACAAAAGCGATGCAGAGCAGCAGATGCCAGGATACTCAGCTTTTGCTGTGAAAAATAGTCACTTTTCCTTCCTATCTACTTCAATTTTTCATTGAAATCCTGTATTGCACAACAGAGATGGAAAGCAGAGAAGTAGTCATTGCTAAGACGTACGTACGGTCCCAATCTAGCGTACGTAGCTAATTATTAATGATGTCTGGCTACAATCACTTGACCTTTGAGAAGATTTTTGGGATGATACCAAAAGAACCCAGAATTTGTCCATCTTACTATCTTGAGCAATCATTCATTTCTTCTTTTTTTCTTGAAAGGGATTCCTTTATGAACCAGTAGGCGTCTGGTTTTTAAAGAAACAATCCAGCATTTTGTAACCCATGCTGAATTCTTTTGGATGAACTGTGTTATAATTAATGGTATTGCATGAGGATTTCTGGAGTATCCTAGCTAGAGAGTTGCTGAGACATCTGTTGCACAAAGATTTATTTGAAATTATAGCTTCCACTCCAAAATTCTGTTGTCCTTACTGCAGCAAAGTTGGATCCAGGCCATTTCAAGAGGAGCAAAATGTGAGTAAGTAAAGAGGTGGAGGATGAGATAGCAACACAAGTGTTAGTGTTGGCTTCAGCTAGTGGTTTACCCTAGCTAGTCATCTAGTGGTTTTCTGTAAGCACCACAAGTAGACTTGAAGACCTTCAGACCCTTCATATTTGCAAAGTAAGTAGGCAGCCCCCAAAGTGTAAAACATGAAGAAAACTGCACAGTAGCCTTTTTTCTGCATCGTAACTGAGCTTGAAGCATGGGAGCAACATACCTAGCATATGCATAGGCAGACTTTCTCTCCTCTCTCTGAGGAAATGTGCATTTCGAGAACAAATCTGCAGTTCTCTCCAGCCTGCCACCTCTACCAGGGAGCAGAGAGGAATTTGCTTGTATGTTTGTAGTGTGTAACATATGCACAGTATGGAAAATGCCTTCACAGAAGCCATTGTACTGTGTATCATGCACACAGAAGGCAGACTTGAAGTCAAGACTACAGGCCATGAAGCCCAGGAAAAGACTGCAGTTGGAAGAACCCTGTTCAATGATCTGTTGCCCCTCGGCTGTGGGAAGGAGCTGGTAAAACTGGGCTGTAGAGTGGAAATACTGTTCAAAGCTTTTGTCCTACTGCATGAGCCTTGTGAGGGTTTAATCAACTGTATCTCTCCGGGTTGCTGTTCAAATACTTCTCTGAAGGAAAGAGAGGATTTGCTGCTAGTTTCTTAGAAGAAGAAGACTCGGTGAGTTAGAGCTCTGCAGTTTTGGGGACCAGGCAGCGTGGGGAGGCTGGAGTAAGAGGCTTCTAGGAGCAGAGCTACAGAGTCGTTTGCGGGCAGTTGAAGCAATGGGCTGAACTTGGAAGCTGCAGCGCTGTGAAACATCGCAGCGTAGCCGACAGCGTTTCCACCAAGGCGGGCTAGAGGAGAAACCTCTTCACGTTCCAGGCAGGAAGGAGAAAACCTGTTATTTCCTTCTGGTGCTGCCAAAGGGGAATCCCTCTGTTTTTTTCTCTTTCTTGACGGAAATGAGCTAGGGCTGATTGTTTCAGCCTCGCCAAGGAGGGAATTGACCTTCCTGCTTGTTTGCCAAGAAAATAATTAGGTTTCTTTATTTCATAGCTTTTCCTTTTCATTGTAAAGCATTAGTAACCCCTTAATGGAAGGTTTATAGCCCTGTGATTCCCATGCAAATAGGTATACATTTGTGGCTATATTTCCAGCGTTTAGTAGTGTTAGAGTTATTCAGGATATCTCCATATGAGCTAAATTGGGAAGTTAGAATTTAGAATTACAGAAGTATCAATTCTTCCTGTTCCTGACGCAGAGGTTCATTAGATTAACCCAAGCCTAATAAAAGAAAAACCTTGCCAATTTACAAGGATTGATTTCTCCTCGGTTTTATGTTTCTGTTTATTTTGTCAGTGTACTGCTTACTTCTGTTAATTCCTTAAAAGAGATTTGGTCTTTTAGTTTTCTGCATGTGATGCATTAAATCCCTTAGTATTCCAAGGTACACAATCCACCTCTAAAATTATTTACAGTAATGTTGCACGAGGCTGTGTAACAAGAGTGCTGTAATTAAAGTCGACTTGGGGCATTGGCTTTCTCTCCATGATCATGCCAGTATTTTACTCATGGTTACATACGTTGACTTCCATGATGGCACTTGAATTGTAATAATAATTATTTGCTTCTGGTTTTTGTTACTTCTTTTCGTTACGTTTTATGAGCTGGGGAAAGTATTTGCTTTCTTGGAATTCAGTATCACTTGTGTATTTTTTGAACCAAATTCTACCAAATCCAAGAAACTAACGTTTGCTAGTTTGACATTTTCCTTCTGGTTTGTCCTACTTCCTCCAGTAACTAAAAGATGCAGAATGGTTTGGACTTTAGTTAATCTTCAGATTGTTATTGTGCATCCTGAATCCTTTTACCACATCACTCTTAATGCTCAGTCCACTCAATTGTTGCAGCAGATGCCTTATCTGCTTTATGGGTTTTGCCATCAATTGATACATTTTTCCACGATTGTCATTAAACAGCTTTTACTGTGTTTTCTCTTTCTGCAATTGCCTCATTCTCCAGAGGTTTAAACAAGGACAGCCTTTGTGCTTCTACAGTGACATATGTCTGGTCTTATTTTGCTTATCTCTTTTTTCCATTAACTGGTTTGTATATTTTCTAAGGTAAAAGTAACAAATCATTAAATCTTCCTGGACATCTACTGTTGTGTCAGATAATTTAGGTGACAGTTGGTATTCCTGCTGTCTTCACCTGGGTATTAGTTTTTTTTTCCTTACAGGATGTTTTAACTCTGAATATGGTTGTATAAAGAGGGGGGTTTTGGGGGTTGTTTTGGCTTGGTTTTTTATTCAGCAGTTCTATTTCCCTGGTAGAGGTGCCTCTTAAGACCCATAAAAGAGAGGAAACAACAGATTGTTCCAGCTTGTCTGAATACGGTCTTGGAGGATGATAGATGGCTGAAATAGGGCAAGGAAAAGGAACAGCTTCATGGGTTTTTTTAGTTATTTGGAAGTGTCTTGATGTGTTCTGGGGATGTGGGTATAGTTAGGAATTGGTGATAATGTCTGAGATGCTTTCCTGGAATGCTGGCAGCTTTTCTCCCAGTGCTTTTGTGGTTGGCTGCTAGGAGGGCTTGTGGCCAAGTGGTTGATAAGAGAAGGTTTCTTGTCCTAATTTTCCTTTTGCTCAGAAAAAGAACCTGTGATATAAGTGTTAAACTTAAGATGGGGATCTGACTTCTGATCTGTACTGGTTGAGCTATGCAAGTATTACCAGTATGGAGGAGAGGTTAGTGAATATTTGGGGCAAATTAGAGAGATCCTAGACCAGGAGAAAACAAAATACAGACCAAGAGTGGAAGGAGGAGCTTACAGGTTTTAAAATATTTCTGTAAACTGTAGTATAATGTGGGGGTTTTCTCTCAGATTAAAATTTTAACTTGAACTTGGTTCCTGTCCCCCTTCCTTAAAAGAGTGTTCAAGCAGAGTAGTTCCACATTGTTCAGTTGCTGGTAAGAAGTAGCTACAAAGGAAGGGTTATGGCAAGTCATTTCCTTTTTTATTTTGTTGTTTCTAAGGTCTCTGGTTTTGTGTTCATTGAATATTCTAATCTCTTTCACACCTACAGACTAACAAAATGCACAGATTTTTAGAATGTCAGAATTGTAGCGACAAACAAAAACACACCCAAAAAATTGCACATTATTTCAATACATTTGCCTTTACTTTCTGCCATATAACTTTCCTTTCATACCTAATTCAAGAGTGCATTTCACTACTTCCATGTTCACCAAATCATAACCACACGAAGAGGTTATTCACCACTTAGGAATGAAAGTCCATCTGTTAGTTATTATCTTTGCTGAGCTGCAGCACTTCAGAAGGAGTGCTTGGGAAAGACTCTCAGTGCTGTACCCAGTCTTTGCTCTCTTCTAGGCAAATGCAGCTACCTAGGAAATGCTACCCTCATGTCTTTGGGGGGAAAAAAATATAAAAATAATCATTTTTCCTGTAAGTTAGCATAAGTTTGATTATTTAGATAGCATGATTTATTGCATCTGAATTAAGCCAAGTAAATACCTCGAGGTTTCCACTCAGTTCTAGGAAGAAAAATCATCTTTGTTTAAAATACGTGCAGGCGTTTTGGTTGATCTCTCCTCACAGGAAAATGATGAAGGTCATTCTACAAATATGCATTTTAGCAATATTTACAATAATTTAGATGGCTAAAACTTGTTTGCTCTCTGTTCAGTGTCTAGAAGACTAAACTGAAGAAATAACCTAGTTACAATTTCTTTTTAATTCCAGATTGTGGATTTCTCTCTGTTATTAATATTATTATTGTTATTAAAATCAAAGTTCCTGTAGATGACATTCAGGAAAACCTGATCAGCAGGGAATTTCCTGCTGTCTGAATTTGTGGAGACAAGTTACACCATTGGGATGAAAGCCACAGGCTCCATTTGAGGAGAGCATGTTGTGATGCAGTGACCTAATACGGCATTCCTGCCTGCGGGAGACAGATTAGGAATTGTTGAATTCCTGGAAGGTGGTGGAATAACTATAGATAGTGGAACTGTCCTTTACAGAAACTCATAAATGCTATCAGAAGTGCAGAGCCACAGTGGTTTATGAGAGGTAACAAAGCCAGTCGTTGAGCAAATGTAACAGTTTATAGGGGTGGATGATGCGATGTGGGATTGCTGAATCTTGTTAAATTTTCTCAGTTGTCACCATTTTTTTTGGAGGCCCTCAAACTGCCTGCTGGCAGGCAAATTTTGTTTAATTTTTGTCCTTTAAAAAGCAGTTGTTACTTCATTCCAGCTAAAATCAAAAGCTGTTGTCTGCCAGGATGGTCTCTTTGTGGTCCTTAGAAGTGGAGTCATCTTATTAAGAAGAAATCCAGGCTTGTTTCTTGCTTCATGGCAGGGGCATAAAGCTTTGATTGGGGCAAGAAAATTAACAGGCAAGTGCATTAGTAGATGGTGGGCATTAGACAAGGAGGCTGAGGGAATGTATAGAAGGGAGAAAGTTTGTGGGATGAAAATACCAGGGAGGAAAGAAGATGGAGAGAGAAGGGTGCAAAAAAAAGTCCCACTGAATGCAGGGACTGGGAAGCATGGACAGTTGGTATGAGCTGGGCACTGGGAGAAACAGGAAAGTAGGGGGAGGGTTTAGAGGAAAGATGTGAAGATAGGGTGTTAGGGGACTGGTTCTGCCAGGGTGGTTAGTTTGTTTGGAACTTGTTTATCTTCAAATATCTTATCTTCAAATCCATCCCATCAGGAAGGGCTGAAGGAGCTTGTTTAGGATGACAGCCTCAGTTAAGTTGGTACCTGCAGCTGGTCCTGGAGCATGAAAGAGTCCAAGTGAAAGGGCAGGCTTAGGGTGGTTGTGGTTCGTTTTACTGAGCTGTCACTTGAAATGCACAGTGAAAGAAGGGCCTGAAGAAGGTTGCAGCTTGTTATGGGTTCTTACTGAGCGGGCGACGCAGTCCCAGTGATACAGCCCAAGTAGGGTAAAAATGGTGATAAAAGACTTATCTGGTAATACCTGGTTACCAGGTTCTCCCTGCTCCATCCACTGCCTGTGGTGAGACCACTTCCCTGCAAAGACACGGGAGGACCTGGGTTCCAGTGTTCCCCACATCCTCAGCTCATCCTGGGGAACAAGCAGTACAGCAGATTACCAGACTTGTAAAAATGCCACTTAATTCCAGTTTTCTCCAAATAGGTCTAGCCTTTTCTGAAGTCAAAAGTGGAATTGTGTGTGTCCGTAGGCTTCTGGAAAAGCTTTACAGGGCAGTCATCTTTAAGCCATAAGTCTGTGTCACTCACCCTCTGATGCATGACTTTGTTCTAGGTCTGGAATAAAATCAGGAAGGCTTTTATCATGACAAAGTCAAGCACTAGTTTTCTTTTGAGATCTTCTAAGCATGCTGTGTCTAGAGAGAGGCTGGCAGGTGGATTAGCAGAAAACCTCAACTTGCACTTGTGTATAAAGTAGGGAATGTGGTAGACTGAGCTCTTTTGGATAGCAAATGACAGCAGAGTTTAAAAAGGAGAAGCATTAAGCTCCCCTTTTACGTTCTCCCTGAAGATTACAGCCTGTGTTATACACTAAACATTTAGATATTTTCTCTGTTACTGTCAACCGATAAAATTTATTACAAAAAACAAGCAAACAAACAAAAAGATAAAGCTCTGACTCGGTGATCTAACACTTCAGTAATTTACTATCATAAAATAGTTTAAGTATGAATGTTTTATCTTATGCCAAGCTGGACGCTAAAGATATTTTGTCTAAACCATGAGATAATGGAAAGTGTATTGTGGCATGTGAATTACTTTAGCCTCTTGGTGGTAAATGTTTGCTTAACCAGAAAAGAATGTATTGAGCTCCCTGCCAAAGGAAAGGTATTGCCATACTTTGCATTTAGAGTACTGTAAATAAAGCAGTAAATATGTTTCTGTTCATGTGTGTTAATCCACAAGCTATGAATGCGTTCGTTCAATAAGAAATGTAATATACTGCTGTCCCTTCTAGAGACTTTCAGTAAGAAGAGGTCATAATTACTTTGAGTTGAGAGAAACACGAAACCAAATACTTTCACGATGATTGAAGTTGAATATGAGAAATAGTTTTTGCTCAAACTGAGTTTCTCTTAAATCCCAAGAATTCAAATCCTGGTTTACCTTCTCTATTCTTCTTGCCTGCTGCCTCCTCTGATGCACTGTTCTTAATCACACGTTACTGTAAATCATAAAGGATATCATTTCCTTCACCCAGGCAGTGTTGGTTTTGGCAAAAGAAAACCCCACTGCGTAATACGTTAATGATCAGAGGAGGTATGGGAAATACTCTGCTTATTGCCTACAGTATATATTTTGGTTTTGATCTTCATTTGCCTTTAACTGATACAATAGCTTAGCAGTAATTTAATAATGCAGATTACAGAAAGAATTGCATAACTGGGATTGCAGTGTAATAATATCAGAGCATCTGTTGGATGCCGCAGTTATAGAGCCTGAAACCAACGGGGTTTCTCTTACAGAGGCCTCTGAAATATCCCTTCCTTTCCCTAGAATCCTGTGGCCAGGCTTCCAGAGCTGGGAGAGAATATTACAGTGGTAGGAAATAATTGTGGGGAAGGTGCTCAGTTTGCTTTCTGTTACTGTGGCATCATCTGTTACGTACCCAGCTCACCCTGCAGAGTGAAGAGGAGTTGGGGTTGCTGCATCATCTCTAAGGAATTATTGCCCCAGTGCTCTGAGTATCAGAGCCCTCCCCACTACAAAGGCAAAGCTCCAAGTGCTTCCAACGTACCCTCACTTCAGTAGTTGTTCAGACAGGCTTTTTATTTCATCTTCCCAGTACTTCACTGATTTTTCATAAGCAAACATGATAAAGAAATCTGACTTTGATTTTCTTAAAAATTATGTAGTTGGGTAGTAAGAGTGGAGACATAATTTGAATCATCAGATAGTTCTTCTGAACGTGGGATCATCTGAAAATCCCTTGAAGTGCCAGAAAACTTCTACCCTCACCCCCAAAGTGCACATAATGTCCCTGGTATTATTAAAATCCAAAATAAACTCCCTTGTTCTTTTAAGGTACAATGAACTGGATGCCAGCAGAAGCCTCCTGGACAATTTGAAAGGCAAAGTAATAATTGAGTATCCAACCTTATTCGTGGTCTTGAAAACACAGAAGAATGAGATGGTGATTCTTGGCCAAGGTAAGCATGTTTTTATTGCCTGTTATGCTACACTTAGATATTTTAGTTAAATAAACAATAATTAATACACCTATTAATGATATTAGGAATGTGCAATATGTTTTGTATTTCCCTCTGAATCTAAAAGATTGCTGTAAAATAAAAAGAAGCCAGTTGTGAATGCTCTCTGTTAAAACTTGTGGGTGTTTTTAGCCACTAAGGTAAAACAACTCTTCACACGTGGGCTAAATTTTCTACCTAGCAAAGTTGGATGGAGTTGGTTATTTCTCAAACTTCAAGCTGTCTGGGGAAGATGAATTTTAAGTAAGCCTGCTAATGATACAAAAGAATCATTCGCCCTTATTTCCCAGAGTAACTCCTAATAGGGGGCAAATAATTGTGAATTAGGGGATAGTTGTTATGAAACACAATGGCAAAGGAGCCTTTTGAGTGGGCTGACAGCACAAAGTTATCTTTCAAAAAGCGCTCAGTTGAGAGAAGAGTTTCACCTTGGAGTTAACTTAGAGGAGAATCCAGGTCTCGCAAGAATTTGTATTTTAGTTTTGAAGTTAATTTCCTTTTTCTCCCCCATATAAAAGCTTCACATCCCAGCTGGTGATAGAGGGAATGAGTTCCCTCATCTCTTTTGTCCCTCAGCTAGTCACCAAACCCCATACGTTTCAGTGATGGGCCAGTCTAATTTTTACAGATTTCTGAGGAAAACTTTGAGCTATGTTTGCAGTGGTTATTTCCCTGTGGCAACTCAGCCATGCCTCTGGCCGTACATAATTTGACAGATCCAAAGGAGACTGAGAATATTGTACCAGTGCTATCAAACTCCCGTGGATCTTGACTGCCCTGGCTGGATGACACCAAGTGATCCATCGGAGCGGTGTGCTCCCAAGGCAATGCCATGCAAACATTTCCTCTGCTACGTGCTGCAAGAGCTGCTGAGAGTCAGACACCGTGCCCGTGGGTTGGGTGGGAGTCTTGTCTCAGCCACTGGGGCCACCGATACCCACCGGAGGAGGGTAGGGATGGATCCTGGAGGACAAAGAAACTAGATCCTTTCAGTTAATCCATTATTTCTTGATAGAGCTCCCTTGCTTTTCAGCAGTCAGCCCTACCCTTAATGATTTAGATGTCAGGAAGGAATTACAATTGATTGACTCATAAACTTAATCTGAATAGGACGGTTGTCGATGTCCTCTGAGCTGGGAGGGAGCTTTGTTCTTTTAAGGGTACAGATTCAACTAAGTGTTGATTGACCAACTAGATTTAGAGGTTGTGCTGCCAGAGAAACCAGCTGGCTCTGTAAAACACAGAGGGGAAGGGCAAAGGGAAGACAGACACCAGTAGGAGCTGGGGAAGTGCCGCAGCTCTGTCACGGGGCAGTGCAAGTGTGTGACCTTCCTCTGCTGCTGCTGGGATCATTCACTTAGCAGTCATTCCTGAAGCTGGTATTCAAGGGACACTGGCAGCTGTTCCAGGTTCATTCCTGAAGTTGGTATTCAGGGGACACTGGCAGCTGTTTCAGGTTTGGGGAAACATCAATTTTTTTAATTTTTTATTTAACTGGTTTTAGAGATGCCATTAAAATCAAGTGCAGAGCTCTCTGTTGAGGTGTCTTGGGTACAACACAGCAAAAGATTATAACTAAAGGCAAAACCCCCGTGATTTTCACAACTTCTGTCATGTTTTATTTTTATCCATCTTTTTAGTTAACATGTTAACGCTTAACTTCAGCTTTGAGTTTGGTGTGGACCCAGTGTTCTTGGAGCTTTTTCTGTTAAGAGCAGGAGCCTGCCCCAGACTCCAGACTCTTTCAGGAAAAGCGTGTTCAGAACAAGAGTATAAAAATAGGGAGGGTGTCTTTTTGTTCCTGGTATTCCATTTGAAGTCAGAATGCCACTTTGGCTGAAGTGTGGCAAAGTCACGTACTCTTCTGTTGCGTGTCATCTTTACAGAACAAAGGAGAAAAACCAGTACATAGTTTGCTCTGCCAGTTGCTAAGAGGGGAAATCTTGGGTCCACCTCCAGGCTCTCTACAGAGAAGTCTGCTGGAATCAGAGGTGCTTTAGCCCACTCCCATCTCCCAAGAGGTGACCTTCCTGCTGCCACATCTTGTGTGTTACTTGCAGTCCAGTTTCTTCTTGTATCACTTCCACACTCCTCCTAAACCAGCCATCCTGCTCTGGCTCATCCCATCTCTGCCAATACTGCCTTGTCTTTCTGCCTGCCTTCTCCATGTGCACCGGGGAGGGATGCCAGTCATAGAGTCATAGAATCATTAAGGCTGGAAAAGACCTTTAAGATAAAGTCCAGCTGTCTACTAAACATTACCATGACCACTAAACCATCACCTGAAGTGCCACATCTGGGTGGGTTTTTGAACCCCTCCAGGGATGGTGATTCCACACCCTCCCTGGGCAGCCTGTTCCAAGGCCTCACTACTCAGTAAAAAAATGTTTCCCAATATCCAACCTAAACCTCCCCTGGAGCAGCTTAAGCCCATTTCCTCTTGTCCCATCCTGAGTTACCTGGGAGAAGAGACCAACACCCACCTTAGTACAGCCTCCCTTTGGGTAGTTGTAGGGAGCAGTCAGGTCTCCTCTCAGCGCCCTCTTTTCCAGACTAAACAATCCCAGGTCCCTCAGCTGCTCCTCACAGGGCTTGTTCTCCAGACCCTTCCCCAGCTTGGCTGCCCTTCCCTGAACTCTCTCCAGCCACTCAACGT